>BSBK01001445.1:0-127500 GCA_027943335.1 Chamaecyparis obtusa
CTCAACTATCTCTCTGTGAAGTTCAGGTTTCCCTGATTTTAGAAAAAAAGTGGCCACTTATACCTCCCTTTTTGTTCACCATCTTGGTACACTTAACCTCGTAAGTTTGTTGTAGACTTTATTCTTTGTTGGCTCAGGCACCTTGGGTTTAGTAACTATAATCTTGAAGGGTTTTACCCTTTTCTAATTGGAAGAGGATGGAAAGGTACCTCAACAAAACCCATAGCTAATAATTAGCAAGTTTTTTGTCTTCTTTTTATAAAATTGTCTTATAACACTTATTGTAATAATAAGTTAGAAAATGAACCTTATTTCAAGAAAAGTAATATAATATATAACCAAACAAGGTTTATTATTTTTAAAATCAGTGTATTTCAAAAAGGTATTTTTTGAGTAGAATTATCAAGTCATTACAATTAGTTATCTACGCATTATCTAGAGAAGCCTATAAATATAGGGTTATTTCAAACATAAAGGGATAAATTTTTACTAATAATTTTTTGCATACTTTATGACTCACACTAAATTGTATGAAAAGTTTTTTGGAATTGTGGAGTCTGATAGAGATGATAAAGAAAGCATTTGGATCATATGGCCTAAATTTACTTGGTTTGTTATTACTAGTTTTTTATAAGTCAAAATGGTAATCTCTTTGTTTTCACAAAAAACTACTATTCATCTATTGAAATATATTTGATTGGCCAAATTGGTGTAAAGAACACAATCACTCTTGGTATCTCAATTTTAAAATGTTGATACATGCCCAATCTCTTCATGTGTTCAATAGTATTTCCTTTTATTATCATTATTGCTTATTGAAATATTTATTATAAAATTCATCATACAAGTTCAAGAACATAGTTTCTATATTTTATGATAAAAATCCCCTTTAAAATTTGTAATAAATTGTGAAATCTGTGTTGGTATTTATGTACACATCTATGACTGGAGTTTTTGTAATTTATTTTGTTCTAGATTTATTCATTTCCTTTATATTATTTCAAGTTAAAAGTACACGAAAAACTTTTTAAAAACCCATCATACAAGGAAGTTACCCATGTTAAACATAAAGAATTTTTTTAAGTCTCATAGTGACTTATCAAACTATTGGAATAATTTTCACTACCTATTAACTATGCTACAGTAAAATTTACAATGAAAAATACATTTATCACTAGTATTTTGAATCTATGTTTTGTTCATATGTGTTAATACTAATGCAAATGCACACAAATAAAGTTGTATTTGAAGTGGACCAGCTAGATGTTCTTAACCACTAAAGTAGCACACCTTGTATAGTTGCTAGATATTTACTAACGAATTATTCCAGTAAGGGTGAAATCCCTCTCAAAAGTTGTTAATGTGATATTTGTCTAATTGCTCTTTGGGGTGATTCCCATGATTTTCATGTTTCTTATCACAATGCGCATGGATGGTCTCTAGCTCCCTATCAACTTTTATTTTCATCTTTTCCCCATCATAAAGGGTATTTGCAATTGGCCAAATACTGGCAAGTATTCTCATCTTGCATTGACTATTCTTCTTTGAAGCTTTTGATTCAACTCCCAAGTGAGAAATGAATAGGCTAGTAATGTTTCTATTGCAAACTAACAATTGTGATATGTCGCCTACTACTAGATCAATAGCTCTTATTGCTTAGTTGATTTATGTTTATTTCTTTTGATATATTAATTAAGACCTGTCTTACATTACATAAACTATAAGATGTAACTTTTTGCATCCATTTAAAAAAAATATATATATTTTTAAAAAAAACTTATACAAATTAATATAAATGATACCATTTTCATAGAACATTTTTAAAGAAGAGAGGTAAATGCTTTGACCTAGAGCTATGAACCAGCAAGGCTACAAATGGGCGACCTCATCACTAATAGGATTTGACCTTTGTTATGGCAAAAACAACAACACAACAACTTAACCATCAAAACATACCACTATTGACCCCATTTACATAGAACTTACAATTAATATATTCACTAGAACTTATTTTAAATACCACTTCAGTTAATACTAAAATTGTTGTATATGCTTGTGTTGTCAATACTTGGTGAATGTAGACTTTGTTTGTGTAGTCAAAATGCTAGGTGAGGAAAAAATAGATAATGACTCATGTTCCCTTTGATAATAGAAAGATGAGGGTGGATGTTTGTTAATAATAACAAATAAATGAAAAATTGATTGGAGACGAGGAAAACAAAACGTTCCAAAATAAATTTGTCACGCGGGCATCATCGATTCAATTAAATGTACTATAGAGTTGAAAATTTGTCATAGGGGAATCATGGATTCAATGAAATGTATAGTAATAGTTGAAAATTTGTCACAGAATCCATCACCTCTTGTTATAAAAGCCTATCAAAGGCTTTGTAGTGGTGTATAATTTTTGCAATGGCTCTTTTATTTGTTTCCCCTCTATTTTGAGCTCATGCTTAAAATCTCCACCCAACCATCATGGCAAGCTTTTCAATAAAGAAATTCCAAGGTTGAGGAGGAGATAGCTTAATCCCTTCATCAATAAGGCTTCCACCACCACTATTGAAACTTTAGTCAGGCGCATAGGCAACCACCATCCCAACTTGTGGGACAATGGTCTTAAAAAAACCATTAAGGAACAGCCATATGAGGCAAACTAAATTCATTTTATGTCATTTTTTATGTTCTTTTATTCTTTTTCATAGTTTTTAAGATGATCAATATGAACAAGAGTGTCAAAATATTGTAGTCTTCTGATTACATGGAGCATGCTGAGAGGCTTATTGGAGAGATCAAGAACATGTTCAATGAAATGCCCACAGCAAAAAGTGGCATGTCTTGTATAGAGAATGCTTTTGAGTGCCTTGTGATGGTTGATAAAGTTCAACATCTTGCAATAGATAGACCTTTCAAAAATGAAATAGCCCAAGCACTTGATTATGTTTATAGGTTGGTTGAAAAGTTCATAATAAAAATTGTTATATTACATTCATAACTATCATTCAAAACATTAGTTGGATAGTATATTTTCTCAACTTGCTTTCCAACAGTTAAAATTTATGTGATTGTTATATGAATAAAATAATTTGTTAGCAGATATTGGAGCGATTGCACTAGAGATCTTAATACTATAGCCTTGGGACTTTGAATCCTTCGCTTGAATAGATATCCTATTTCTTTAGGTGATTAACAACTATTTAATTGTGTTAGCATTTTTAGCATCAACATTTTGGATCACACTCTGTAATCCATCATCAGCATGAAAGAGAGTTTTAAAGATGATGGATCACAGAGTGTGGTCTGAAATGCTAAAAACTAGAACACAATCAAACCAAAAGCTTACATTATTATTCATATAGATTATGAAATCTGATTACAATGATTACCAACTATTTACTTATTAGTTATACTCTTATGCCCATTGTGTTTTCATTTGTGCATGCTATGTCTACACTACTATCTCGTTTAAGTTATTTGATATAATTGTTACATAGATGTTTGATTTTAATAAACTTTCTCGTTTAATTTATTTGTTATGATGGAAGACATGTTAAGACACTTCAAAGGAAATGATGGGAAGTTCTTGTGTCCACCAACTCAGTCAGAGGAAGAGAAGATAAGAAGTATTATAAATCTTTATAGAGCTTCCTTAATTGCTTTTCCAGAGGAGAATATTATTGACAAGGCTAAATCGTTTGCAACAATATATTTGAATGAAGCTTTACATAAGACAAGTATCAGTTCACATATTTCATGAGAGGTAATGTTGTCCACAAGCTCGCGGACATAAAGTACAACCTTTTTCATTTAAGACCTGACCCTATATTTTAACATGCAGATAAAGTATAACCTTGAGTATGGCTGGCACACAAATTATAGTTCCCTATTAATGTTGTTACTTTACATTTGATAATATATACATGCACTAGAGTGCATGCCAATATAAAAACTAAATTATTGTATTGGTATGTTTGTCTCTTACGTGGGATTCTTCACTTCCAAATAGTCTTCCTAAAAATATTAAAATTGCATATAAAGAATTTCACATGGCAGTAAATGAAAGTGCACAAGAAGCAAAGAAGACTCAAGGATGGGACATGCTCCCTTATGCACGCAAAGTTGTATGAATTTAATTATTTATTATTTCAAAAATTATATCACTAACTTTGTCCCTACACCATATAGAACTAAATGAATTTTATTAATTTAGTTTTCTTTTCCCTTACCAAGTATTTATATCTTATTTATGTCTAACTCTAATCCCTAAAATCGGATAGTATGTCAACATTGATTTTCAAGCTATAGTTAGTGACACAAATATATATATATATATATATATATATATATATATATATATATATATATGTTGGTTTACTTGGTTGTTTAAATAAACTCTACTTTTTTCTCACTTTAGTTTTATTTTATTTTAATTTGAATTCACATTATAGTGATAGCACAACTTGGAAAGAGGCTTCCATTTTTCTTTATAAGATTTCTATGATTGACTCTAATCCCCAAAATCAAATGATATTTGAACATAGATTTGCTAGTTATAGTTAGTAGCACAAACATAAATGTTGTTTTATTTGGTTGTTTGACCAAATGCTACTCTCTTCTCATGCTCCTTTTAATTTCTTTTAAGTAGAATTCACATTATAGTGATAACACAATTTGAAAGGAGGCTTCTATTTTTCTTCTATATTTTTATTAAGATATTTTAGATTTATATTGAAACAACTTCTTCTTATATAGAGAGATGTGATATATTGTTTTAATTGAAAAGTATTTAGAATTTTTTAAAAATTTTATAATTTTTTAAAAATATTTTAAAATTTGAATGCTTTAATGACTTTTTTTTTTTTAAATTACAATTTAACTTATTTATAATTATTACGTAAAGAAGATAACTCAAATTTAAGTGAAGTTGTTACTTTTTTGTGCAATGGGAACATTATCTAATAAGCCTTACAACAGAAGCAAAGTGGCTTGCTAATGGGTACATACCAAGTTTAGAAGAATATTTAGAAAATGGTGCACCAAGTCCGGGGTATCGTGTAACCATGTTGCAACCTACATTAACATTATATTCACTTCTTCTAGATAACATCCTTCTATAAATGGATTACCCATCAAGGTATAATGAACTCTTATGCTTATCCCTTAGACTAAAAGGAGACACTAGAACCTTTAAGGTATGTAATATTTTTATATTCATATTATATTACATTTGTATGTATGCTAAAAAGTGTACATGTAAACTATTTTTAGTTAATTATATGTACAAATGAATTTTAATATAATTCTAATGATTGGTTTTGAAGGTCGAGGAAAATTGTGGAGAGCTAGTTTCAGGTATATCATGTTATATAAAAGATCATCCTAGATCTAGCGAAGAATAAGCATTGGATTACCTTAAAGATCTCTTGCAAAAAAGACTCAAAGAATTAGATTGGGCTTATTTGAAACCCAAGAATGTTCCAACTATAAGCATGGACCATGCTTATAATATTGAAAGAAGTTACCAACTTCTTTATAAAGAGAGAGATGGCTTCACTAATTCTAATAAAGATAAAAAAGATCTAGTCACTCGAATCCTATTAGAACCTATTCCAATGTAATTTTTGATATTGAAAATATAACTTATTGTCCTATTTGAAATATTTTGAGGCTTTATATAATAAGGTGTTCAATTTTAAAAAAAATTATATTTAGTTATCTAAAATTGTCATAAAACCACAAGTTTTAGCTTAGATATTTCATTAATTGTACTTTTGCAAAAGCTAAATTGTACAAATTTTATTATTGAAAAAGTTTACAATTATTTAAAAATATTATTATCTCTTAGTGGGTGACAAATAATATGCAGCTCCTCAATATGTTCACTTTTAGTTTATGAACATGCCTTTTACCCATATTTTGAAACCAATTCTAGGTGGTCACATGTTATTATTACATTGAAGGTGTTCCCTTATTTGAAATGGACAACATATTTTTTGAAATCAATGATTGAGAGCTAAGGAGACAACATCCCCATGATAGGTTGCTACTATCTTCTCATTGTACCACTTCCCTCCTGTCACAATCAAATGACATAGGAAATGCATAGGAAATTATCATAGTGGAGAACATTTTAAGCTTTAGAATTTGAAATGATCACATGATCTCCTATTTTTAGAAAAACAATTGAGCAATTTTTAGAAAGGAATCTAAAAATAAACATTACAAAAAATTTCCTTTACTTAATAAGAAACAAAACAACAAAATTAGACCAACATGGACCTATTAAAAATTGGCCACATGTCCAACTTTTTGGAATGAGTGGCTCTGACACTTTAGAGAAAATCTATTCGACAATATTTCATCCATAATCTTGTCAATAGATATAGTTGCCTCGCAAAACATGTTTTTTATATTTATGTACTCTCAAAGATTTAATCTTTCCCTCAAAATAAAGGTTTTAGGGTTTGATGATCACACCCTACATCACTTATTTTGGGCGCTTCTTAGGAATTCATGAATGTCTTTTATTTTCATTCACTTGTAGTTTGGTTGTTGCCTAGTTCTACATGACAAATGAATAATGAGACTTTTTTATTTTTAGTAAGTACCCTTCACCTTTATGTTTCCATATAAGTCTAAGTCAAACAACCTACTTTGGAAAAAAAAAATAAAAAAATAAGGTTTTAATATACAATTCAAGAACTTTTAACATATTTGATGCAGGAGCATCCTGGGTGTAAGAGCAATCTTGCATCACCCAAAAATATTTTTGTTTGCTTCTCAATAAGGGCTATCTTATGTAGAGCTGCTATTTATGGAAACTTACTATTTTTAGTAAGTTGGTCATATGATCTCAGAATGTTTTGATTTCATAGTTGGAGGTTCATCTCAGTCATTTCAGCCTACCAGTTGAGTTTCATTGCCACATCATCATTATTGGTGAAGTTATTGAGATTTTTGGGTACAAAATCTTTCAAGTCAATTTTGAAGGCCTTAGAGGCTCCGGATCGCGATCGAGCCTCAGCTAATTGGTGCTAGCGCATGTCAAGCACTGTAGATCTCATCATGGCGTTTCTGAAAAGTGCTTACAATAGAAAAACAAAGCTATGTTTAAAAAGTTATGGCCTCCGAAAGTTGGGTTACCTAAAATCATATTTTGTATTTCTTTTGAGCCGACCCTATTGTAATAATTGTGAAAAATAAATAATTCTATGTCTAGTCCACCTAAAGGGCTAAATTTCTAGAACCTTCTCGGGTAGTGGAAATTGCCTATATAAGAAAGGTTTGTAGTGTTGTCTTAGGTAGTTCGGGACAGTTCTGGGTATTGATTCGAGGCTTTGTCCTATAGAATATTGTAAGGGAATGCCCATGTGGCTTTGCATATTGTAATTTTGAAAGTTTTTAATTCCACATTTGTGGAGATAATAAGAAGCCAATTTTCTGTTCTTGCATATTGTTGTTGTTTCTCTATTTTTGTTATGTGTTTGTGGTATTAAGGGGAGCACCCTTCATCAAGTGGTATCAAAGCCAGGTGTTCCTGAGTGTGTAAACAGATCATCGATTGTGAGGCAGTTTACACTAGGACCGTGGGTTAGGGTTTTTGTGTAAACAGATCACCGACTATGAGATAGTTTGCACAAGGACCGTGGTTAGGGTTTCAACGAGAAGCGCAAAAATGCCTCCATGGAGGGAACGTAGTGGAAGAGATGGTGTTGTAACACCTCTGGTTAGGGAACTGTAGAGACAAGTGCGAGCATTGTAAGAGGAGATTCGTAGAGGAATGAATCTTAGTGTCAGAGACGAAAGCGAGGATGAAGCCAAAGAAGATCAAGAAGGAGAAGTCAAAGTTTTGAATCAAGAGGAAGAAAGGCTTTTTCGGGCCATTTCCAAGATCGGGAAAAGATCTAAGATCAAGGTTCCTACATTTTCAGGGAATCTTAACCCAGAGGAATTGATCGATTAGATCAATGAATGTGAAGAATATTTTGAGTATGAAGATATTGAGGATCCTGATCAGGTCAAGTTTGCAAAGGCCAAACTGAAGGGTCATGTGAAGATCTGGTGGCAAGAGATTCAATTCGAGTGAAATCAAAGAGGAAAGGATAAAATCACAAGATGGGATTGGATGGTGGATAAATT
Source organism: Chamaecyparis obtusa (assembly GCA_027943335.1). Lineage (NCBI taxonomy): Eukaryota > Viridiplantae > Streptophyta > Pinopsida > Cupressales > Cupressaceae > Chamaecyparis > Chamaecyparis obtusa. Next base: position 8,137 of record BSBK01001445.1, read on the forward strand.
GAAGCGACAGTTTATTCCTGTTGATTATGAGCTTGACCTACTTAGGAAAATGCAAAGTTTGAAGAAAGCAGGAAGATCTGTTCAGGAGTATACGGAGGAGTTCTATCAAATCCTCATCAGAACAGGCCATGCAGAAGCTGACAAGGAGAAAGTTGCCCATTACCTTAATGGGTTGAGGCCAAGCATTTAGGAGGATCTGAATTTGGTTCTAATGAATAGTATTGAAGAGGCATACTCTTTTGCCCTAAAAGTAGAGGAAAAGTTGAACAAGAAGTTTGAGAGCAGACAAAGTGGAAGAGGTCATGATGGAAGATCTGGTGGATGGTCATATGGAGATTGAAATGAAGATCCAAAAAAATTGGATGAGGCTAGTAACAGTCAAAATCAGAGAGGAGATAATTTCAATCATTTCCAGGATCAAAAAAATAGAGATTAGAGAGGAAGAGGAAGAGGAAAAGGTTTAGGAAGAGGAGGCTTCCGTGGAACATGTTTTCGCTATGGGGAAGAAGGTCATAGGGCATTTGAATGTCCTCAATGCCAAGGAAGGATAGATAAGAGAAATTAAGGCCAAGCTAGAGTTGCATATGTAGATGAAGATGCCAGATCATCACATTATAAAGATGCTGAAAGAGGAGAAACACTTATTAACTGAAGAGTCCTATTGAGTGGTGAAAATGAACCTGAGCAAAGAAGGATCCTATTTTGCACCAGGTGCAAGTGTGAGGGTAAGTGTTGTGATGTGATTATTGATAGTGGTAGTACTGATAATTTGGTGTCAGAAGAGATGGTGAAAAAGTTGAAGCTCAAGAGGCAGAAACATCCACATCCATATCGTGTTGCCTGGGTGCAGGATGACCACAAGGTCATGGTCAGTGAACAGTGCCTAGTGAAGTTCAAGATCGGTAGTTACCAAGATGAGGTACTATGCAATATCATATCTATGGATGCATGTCATATGTTTTTGGGTAGATCTTGGTAGTTTGACAGATGTGTTGTACATGATAGTCATGCGAATACCTATTCCCTGACAAAGGATGGAGTGTGACATAAGCTAAAACCATTGAAGGAAACAGAAGAAAAGGTATGTGGTAATGCAAGAATAACTTTTGTTAATAGAGGAAATTTATTAGATGGTATGCTGCATGAGCATATGTGTTTTACCTTAATTCCAAAAGCTGGGAAAGAGGAAGTAGAAGATGTGCCTGTAGAAGTTGCAGAATTATTGAATGAGTTTCAGGATAATGTGCCTGATGGATTACCACCAATAAGAAAGATCAGTCATCAGATGGACTTGATTCAAGGAGCTAGTTTTCCAAATAAGGCAGCACAAAGAATGACACTAGTAGAAAGTGAAGAGTTGAAGACAGATTTGAAGTTTAGTTCATCACATCATGGAAGTAGTCCCAGAAATGCATCTGAGTTGAGAAAGATAGATAAAGGAAAAATAAGTAGTGCTGAAGTTGAGGATTTTGTAAAACATTTGAAGAACATCCATGAGGAGGTGAGGAAGCACATTTCCAAAATGAATGCATAGTATAAGGCTAAGGCAGATGAGAAAAGGAGGCATAAGGAATTTCAGGTTGGAGATGAAGTCATGGTTCATTTGCGGAAGGAAAGATTTCCAGTTGGTACATATAACAAGTTGAAAATGAAGAAGTTTGGGCCATGTAAGATATTGAAGAAGCATGATTCAAGAAATGCATATGAGGTCGAGTTTCCTACTGAGCTGAATATTTCACCAGCATTTAATGTTTCAGATCTAACAAAGTATCATGAAGGAGGTGTTGAAGATGAGGTCACAGCAGCATAGTGGAGTATTTCAGCAACCAATTCAGATATCAAGGAGATTGAAGACATACTGGATAGTCATGTTGGCAGAAGCACAAGGAACAAGACATATGAAGATTATTTGGTCAAATGGAAAGGACGACCTATTGAAGATTCATCATGGCTAGCAAAGGAGGAGGTTAACCATCTTGGTTTTCCTCTGCACACCTGAGTCGTGACAAGGTCACTTCTCCAATTACCCTGGGTGTCTGAGATTTTTGGGTATGAAATATTTTAGATCAATTTTGAAGGCCTTAAAGGCTCCGAATCATGATCGGCCCCCGGCTGACTGGCGCTAGCGTGTGTCAGGTGCTATAGATCTCATCATGGCGTTTCTGAAAAGTGGTTACAATAGAAAAATGAAGCTATGCTTAAAAAGTTATGGCCTCCGAAAGTTGGGTTACCTAAAATCATATTTTGTATTTCTTTTGAGCTGACCCTATTGTAATAATTGTGAAAAATAAATAATTCTATGTCTAGTCGGCCTAAACGGCTAAATTTCTGGAACCTTCTCGGGCGGTGGAAATTGCCTATATAAGAAAGGTCTGTAGTGTTGTCTTAGCCAGTTCGGGACAATTCTAGGTAGAAGATCTAGGTATTGATTCAAGGCTTTGTCCTATAGAATATTGTAAGGGAATACCCATGTGGCTTTGCATATTGTAATTTTGAAAGTTTTTAATTCCACATTTGTGGAGATAATAAGAAGCCAATTTTCTGTTCTTGCATATTGTTGTTGTTTCTCTATTTCTGTTATGTGTTTGTGGTATTAAGGGGAGCACCCTTCATCAATATTCATTTTAATTAATTAATTAAACTTATTTTTTAAATTTTTTATGTGTAGGAATAATAATTAAAACTTTAAACAATACAAATGTATTTATTTAAATAGTTTACTTTTTAAGATAATTAAAGTAATTATTTATTGATAATATATTTTTAAATAATAACTTATGGTAAAAATGTTAATTATATAAATTTTATATATTGTAATTAATATATTGCTAATACTATATATTTTATATTAATAATTTAATATATTATTAAAAATATGTAGTAATGACTATATAAAGAATAATAGTAGTAGATTATATTTTATATATCAAAAGTAGATAATTATCAATATAAATAATAATAAAATATAATTTTTGATTTAAAAATATTTTAATATAAATTTTATTATATAAAGTACATATATAGTTGAAAATATAATATAAATATACAACTTCATAATGTTATGTTATATTGATATTCTACTTCACAACTTAACTTCCACATGATCACTTGAAGTAAGTGGAGAAACCCTTTTTCTTTTCTATTTTTTTGGTTTTTCCTTGTGTGTTTTGGGTTTTTTTCTCTTTATTCTTTTATTTTTAGAGTTTTATTGACCAAGGAATTGGATATTCAAAAAAACTAATTGAATGTCAAAGGTCTAATCCTAAAAGTCCCCTTTTTCCTTTGTTTTGTGTTTCATTATTATTTGGGTCTTTCAGAAGTTGGAGATGTAGAGATACATGGAGGTCCATGAAACCTCCAGTTCCCTAACCCTCATTTGTCTTTTAACATTTCCTATTTTGGGGGTCACTAGTTGGAGGTTCAAGGTTGTAGCAAAGTAATAAAAACTTTTATCCTTGAATTCATGATGTCCTAAATTGTTGTAGCCTACTATTCAAACCCTAATTAGGTGACATCCCAACGATGCCTCACTTGCATCACCTAATTGCAGTAGTTATAAAATCTTGTTTTGGCATCCATTTGCACATAACTCCTTATAAGTTCTGATATATCTAGACACTTGTTCTATAATCTTCTCCATTAATCTCAACTCATCTTTGATAACATATATGTACATTAATGATACTTTATCACTTTAGAACACACAAAAACACTGCAAAACACAACTCCTAAATAATTGTATCTATCTTCTACATCACAAATTATAATTTTGATAGCAATGAAAACATAAAAATCATATTTGCAACATAATTATTTCCTTCATATCTAGCCATCTCTCCTATATAAGGAATTTTAACACTCAGAAATAAATATGACAAAACTTACACATAGTTAGGGTCAAAAGGCCCTTATATACCAAGTTAGAAATCTAAAACTGCTCAAAAACTTACTCTGATACAATGTCAAATAAACTTCTGAGACTATTTATTATATTTTCCAATCACCAGTGATACATATGCAAAATGAAATTCAAGCAACAAACTAAAGACATGCCAAATTCTTTTCTATTTAAGATTGGAAATAAACTTTTACAAATTAAAATGATGACAAATAGAGAAATGAATTATTGATTACAAATTATTGATTACAAACAAACTTGCATTAATCTAGAGTTGCACTTACAAGGTTTGGACCTTCTTAGATTTCTCTCTAATTGTTGCTTGTTTGGAGCTACAAATTCCATAGGATAATCATTGCTCTCTAAACAAACTTAGATAATAACTACACAAATTTCTTTAGCACAAAACTATTTTTCAAAATATTTGTCTTCCATACTTATTGAATGTTGGGAACATTCCCCCATTTGTCAATTTTTGTTCACACAAAAAATTTGCTCAAAATCAAAATTCAAATTCACTTACTAGTAATTAATTCACTATAAATTCTTTGTTGCACATCAAGAGAAAATTTGGGGAGACAAGATCCTAATGTCTATGAAAAGCTCATGGGTTGCACTTGCTCCTAACTAGTAGTTGAATGAGAGTGTGCATGAATGCTAAAGGAAACACTAATTTTCTAATAAGGTTATTACACATGATTATTCTTTTCTACTCAATTTTCAAAACCCATGCTAGCTTCAAATTCATTATATAACATAGGTTTCATCAAATATAATTTACTCAAAGTTTTACTAAAAAAATTAAATCATTAGAAAGAGAAAGAGGTTGTGCATAAATTGTTCATTATTAAATTTTTGATGTTGTTTTAATATTGATATTTTTTTTATTTTTTAAGAAAAGGTGGTAGAGTCACTTGATATAATAATATAAAACAATTTACATATTTTTATACTAGTTCAAAAGGAGCTCCTAGAGAAAAGAACTAGGAAGAAAAACTTCATTCAGGGCCCCATATCAAATAGAAATGCTCGAGGTATTTCAATAAGATTACAAAACGGAGCTTTACAAAGATCAAGATGTCCTAGAAACTAAAACCCAATCCAGAGAAATTGACTACAATAATGTTGATGATTACAAGAAGGCCGAAAGGTTGAAACTAGATAAAAAGAAAGGACTCCACAAATTTTCTTGATCAGTGGGAAGTCTGACAAAATCAAGGAACCTCTGGGACTGGATTTTTAAAAATTTATATCAGCGCCTAGTTCCCTATAGCCTTCACAAAAAATTATGAGGATCTAGAAAATAAAAAATAAAAAAAGAACATGCAAAATCTGTCAAAAGGTCAGTTCTTCTATAATAAAATTAGAGGCTTTACCAGAGCCTACCTATAGATTAAGATCAAGAATTACTCTATTAGAGGTCGAAGCAAATTGTGAAGGAGCTGCAAATGGAGTAGGCTTAGAAGTGATAAGGGTAAAGTCTTTCTGCAGAAGATCTAATAATGCAAAGAAAATCTAGTGAATACCATTTACACATTCCTTTGATAAGAAACAACCAAATTGTTATAATGAGGCTTTCACAGGTCAGAAGGACTGATGTTCTAGGGCCTTCTTGATAGTTTCTAGTACCATGTAAACCCCATGATTATTCAAGACTGAATGAAAATGAAACAAACCACCAATAAGAGCAATGCCACCTCATAGATCAAATTTCTAGATAGCTTTGTGAACTTTATTACCATAGAGGAATTTGGGCCTCACATAATGATTAACAATTAAATCCAATAGAAAAGGCGACTATAGAATATTAATATTATTTGAAAGAAAAAATGATAAAAATTGGGATGGAAATATAATGCACTTGTCAGAGGGAAAGAGAACATAAAATCCAACAATCTCTTTAATGCCCCGGCGGATATGCAGATAATCACAAAAAAATATAGATGCCAACATTTCATCCAGGTTAATAAAACCCACAAATGGCTTTTCCTAAATCTCTACTTCCAAACACACCCTATACTTACGAGGATAGTAATCCATGTGTAGAAAAGAACATGTCTTGAGCATAGACCCAATCTATACTCAAATCAACACTTAGAGGTCCTTAATACCCCCTTCCAACATATAAACTAGGGCTCTGACAAAGAGTTCCCAACACCCACAAATCAAGATTGGTTCTTCAACCCAATCTCCTACACCCTCATGGCATTAACTCACACAACTCAACCCCACTAATCCAAGGATGGAACTAGGGTTCTCACAAGGTTTAATATCAATTCCCAATGTAATGGAATACCAATCCTACACCAAGAAATCATAGAACACATTTTAGACACCAAAACCCACTATAGGGCTACAAGGATAAAAAATGGATTCTTGAGGGAAACCTACTTGGAACTCCACCAAATTAGGTATTAACCACCCTCAAAGGTTTCAATAAACTTATCAATAGTACTCACCAAGTTTGGACCTTTGATCAATCACCAAACTCTAACTGTCCTCAAATCTCCCCTAGGCCTAATAGGGCTAATTAGGCCCAATTAACAAAGGAAGTGTTCAAAATATTTTCCTCCTTCCAATATAAACTATTGGAATATCTTTAGAATGGCATAAAACTACTAAATCCAAATATTTAGATCTCCATTCCACCCCTGGGCTGAGCTGTGTCTTCAAACCCACAATTATGGATAGTCACATAAAGATGCCTGTCCAAAGGGTTTAATATTTCTTCCCTTCTCCATTGGTCTCCCAATCTAAGACCTCAAAAATATTATATTACATCCTCCCTCCTTTCCTTCCACCAAGTATCAAAAATTTCCCATGGTGGATTCTCTTGGAAAGAGGAATTTTGTCTCGAAACCCTAGGTAGGGCCTTCCTGCAACCAGTGAACACTCAAATTCAAATAAATTTTGATCCCGACCAATTCAAGACCTTGAATCAAATGAAAATCACTCTTATGACATAGGACCAACTTTTTAAGTCATTCATATGCACATGTGTGACCATACAGGTGTGTACAATTCAAGAACACAGTCTATTTCTCAGGAAATCAATGAAATTTTATTGAATTCAAATCTCAAAAATTTCTCCAATTCTTCCAACTAACTTGGATCAAAGTTTTCCATCATGTTTATACATTCCTCAATCGGTTCACCCAATCTAAGATGGTTGTGACTATTGAGATTCAAACTTAACAACTTTCCAAAAGTTTCTTAATGCAACATTGACAACATTGACAACTTTTGTCGAAGTTGTCAATTATCAATCAAAATTATTAAAATCTATCCTAGACTTCAACTAGGACCTTAGAAATGCTTAAATAAACTTATTTCCACCTTATCTTAGGCCAACTAGACCATCCTAGTTACTTAGACTTATTCTAGCCCTTTCTAACCAAATTGTCCATAATGGCCAAGTTAGACACTTAGGTTTATAATCACACCTAATGTCAGCTTGCCTTATAAAGTAGGACTTTATTACATCCTTGGCTTCAAGATCCAAAAATACCTTAACCTTTCACACTAACCCTTCAATGAGTTAGTTGGTGTTCCTGCAACTATGGATGAATTTAAGGGTGTTCTTGCACCAATGTCAAATGTACATCCACCTGAGTACTAATACCAACCAAAGTGCTTGGTCACCCCAATATATTGCACAAGAGAAGAGCCATGAATGACAGAGATAGCAGAGAAAAAACCATGAATAATGAAGATCAAAGAAAACCACATACAAAAAAAGATAGTAATGGAGACCTTAAATAGAATTTAATTCATGGGATGTGAGGCATATCCAAGAAATGACATTTGATAGCTAATGTACCAAACCAAAATGAAGATAGCTAAGTGGAATAACTAAAACATGATGGAAACACACTTAAAAACAAGATAGATAATCACACAAAATAAAAAAGGACATAAAGAAGGGAAAGAAGAGCCATAAAGAAATTAAAAGAAAAATTGAAAGTACATAATACACACAAGAAACAATGGCCATATAATCTAAATAATTGGGTGAAAATGAGGGGTAAGTCAAATTAGAAATTAAAGAAAAAGAGGAAAAGTAATGAAGGTTAGGAGAGAAAATAATCTCACATAAATGAGAATATCTCATGAAAAACATGTGTACCAACCAACCTGGCCATTAAAAGAAAAATGCACATGTTAATGATAGCCAAGGATATAACAAAGGTTATAGAAAAGTGCATCCAAAATGGAATGAAAACTACCACGAAGCTACCAAATCAGCCAAAATGATAGTTGATATATATACTTTAGTATGCTAGGTAAACAAATATAGAAATTCTTACCAAATCATAATTACCTATATGTATCAATACTTTTCCTTTAATAACCAATGAAGCTCATCGATATATGCACTTATGATTTGTGGAGAAAACCCATAGTCATTTCGTAGCATAGAAAAAAAACATAGATTAGCAACCATATAACTTGAAGCACATATGAAATTAATAAGATTTGTTATAAATAATTGAGAGAATAGCTTTGAAGTTCTCCAAAGATCAATTTGAATCACATGAGTCCAACTGAATCTTATCACAAGCTATATTCGCTAAGTAGTCAGCAAGGACATTACCATCCCTATAGATGTGTGAAATAATAAAATTCTAAAAGGATTCTACAAAAATCCAAACCTGCTCAAGTATATACTTAAGATTCCAACTTTCATTTTTCCTATTAATACAAGCATTAATAATAATAGAGGAATCACCTTTATTGTAAAGATAGGGAATCGATTGTCTTTTGGCAAGAGCTAAAGCTTCTAATAGCGCAACTGCGTCTTACATGTTGTTGGTGCCTAGACGGATAGGAGAGGCTTTAAAAGCTAAGAGTTTCCCCAAATGATCTCTTAGACAAATACCTATACCTAAGTCACTTGGATTACCCCTTGAGGACCCATCAAAGTTCAGCTTAACAAAAGGAGAATTAGGAGGATGCCATTTAAAGGATGATCTATCAATGGGAACTCTCCTTATGCAAGGGAAAATAGGAGAAGATGGAAATGTTAAAGACTTCCAAGATGAGACTACCTGACTATCCCAAGAAGAGAAGGTAATTTTTGGGTTAAAATGATTAGAAACAAAATTATTGAATTGTTCAGAAATGTGCATCTTAATGTTGGAAAGAATCGAAGAGAGATTACAGGTGGATTTTCTAAAAATTCTTTTATTACACTCCCACCAAATTGACCAAATTATAATGGAGAGAGAAATTATCCATAGATATGCAAACAAATAATTGGTAAACAATGTAGGCCAAGCTTGGAATAGATCCCATAGAGATGCTAGAACAGGAAAAAAAATAGACAATCTGTTCATGGCAAATGACCAACACTGATAAGAAAAAGAACATTGAACAAAACGATGATCCACAGATTCCACACAACTACCATAGAGAATATAGTTGAAGGGAAGAGAAATTTGCAACCTATCCAACCTATTGCTGGTAAGAATTCTTTTCTAAAGAGCTAACGAGGAGAAAACCCCTTCTTTAGGAAGAATTGACTTATTCCAATAGAAAAGAAAGCCCAATGTGAGGTGTTCTGATTTTCTATATGCAGAATGGATAAATAACCTTCTTTAATAGAGTATTTACCACTTCTAGAAGGACACCACAACAATTTATCCATACCCTTAAACAAATAAACTGATCTACTTTTAAGGATTGATTTAAACATTTGAGCCTGAGAAGGGAAATGGGAAGAGAAGAAGGATCTTTCCAAATAGCCTTATAGGAAAAAATGTCAACATGGTTGATATAGTCAATCAGTTTTTCTCCCTAATGGTAGGTGAAGATGTCAATTACTTGTGAAAGAGAATTTAGGGACTCTAAGGGAGGAAAACCATTCCAAGAATCTTTCCAAAATAACACATTATCCCCAAAATGAACTTGCCAAGACAAAAAAAATTGAAACTACCTCCCTAGAAGATATCACAAAATTCCAGGTAGGAGACCCTAAGGAAGGATTAGAGATGGTGAAAATTCTATTTGGATTAGGAAAATATAAATATTTATCTTGCATGATCTCACACCAAAGAGAGTGAGTCTTAAAATACATGTTCCAAACAAGCTTACCTCCAAAAGCTCTATTTCTAGCTGCTAAATTGTGCAAGCCCACACCCCCTAAAAATTTATCCATAGAAAGCTTCTACAGAGAGATGAGAGGAATTTTATTTTCATTATTCATATTATTTTTCCGTAGAAAAGAAAAAATCATTTTCTCTAGTTGGGCAATGACTGAATTTTGGGCTTGAAGAGCTGAAATATAATAATTTGGAATGGCAGTGAGTACAATTTTAATCGATAAAATTCTACCCGATAATGAAAGCTATCACGCTTTCCAAAAAAAAACCCTAATTTTTAACCTACTAATGACATTATCCCAATATGAGGGTTTAACTTGACCAAAAAAGAAGGGGATCCCAAGATAAGTGGTTGGAAAGCTATCTAAAGGAAAGTCGAGAATACTAATAATTCTATGTTCAATAATGTTTGTAGTTAAAAGCATATGAAGCTTGGACTTAAGAGGGTTGATGACTTGAACAAATCTAGCAAAGTATAAATAATGAGTTTTTCTAATACACTTAGCCTCATGAATGAAATAGCTACCAAAAAGAAGAGTATCATCAGCAAAGAAATTATGAGAAACCACAATATCTGAATTAGGGATTTTAACCCCTTTCCAAGTAGAAAAATGATTAAGTTTTTGGATTTTTCTACTAAAGGCTTCTTCCATTATAATGAAAAAAAAGGGACAAATAGGATCACCTTGGTGAATGCCCTAAGAGGCATAAAAAAAACCTAATAGAGCCCCATTTATTATGACTGAATAGAGGCCCTAGATAAGCAATTCTTAATCCATTTACACCAAAGGTTAGAAAAACCAAATTTCCTAAGAACTTTCAGAAGAAAAGACCAACAGATCTTATCATAATATTTCATCTTATCGAGTTTAACAACAAATGAAGGAATTTGATGAGTCTCAATGGAATGAAGAACTTCAAGAGAAACCAAAGCACCATTAAATATTTCCCTTCCAGGGACAAAGCCACCTTGCTGAGGAGAAATAATTCTTAGGATTAGAGGCTTAAGCCTCAAATAAATTGCTTTAGTAATAATTTTGTAAATCGAATTACACAATGAAATAGGCCTAAAATCCGCAAATGTTTGGGGAGATTTTATTTTAGAAATCAAGGTAAGATGGGTAGTGTTAAATCTTTTCAAGACATACCCTTTAGTACAAGACTCTTCAATAGCAAGAAGAAGGTCAAAATTGATGACATCCGAACATTTTTGATAAAAAGAGGATAGTAAAACTATCTAGACCCAAAGACTTATGAGGAGCCATAGAAAAAACAACACTATGAAGTTCATCAATAGTAAAAGGCTTCATTAAGAGATCATTATCACTTCTAGAGATAAGAGTGGGGATGGATTGTGAAAGCTCATCCATAGCATAATTATCCTTTTCTAGAGGCACTGAAGGGGATAATTTTTTTTCAAAGAAAGAAACTCCTTCATTACTGATTTGATGTTCTAATGTTAAGGTAGCACTGGTAATATGATCTTTAATAGAGAAGAAAGATGAAGAGGCTTTCTTAATTTTAGCTGAGGCATGAAAAAATTTCATATTCTTATCCCCTTCTTTCAACCAAAGTGTTAGCACCTGCAATAAAATTCATGGTTGTATATTTCTCTCTGGCCTCTGCAATGTTTTTCCTTGCCCCTGGTCTCAAGCCCTAGTTCATAAATTCAAATATTTAGTCGTTGGTGAAGAAAAACCCTAGACTGTATTGACCATGTTCTAATTAAGCATTACTTTTTTGGTCACTAAAGCCCCAAATACCCATGTGTTAAATTGGCCCCATTCGTGATGATCACTTTTACATATTTTATCATTAGGTTACTTTATCGGAACCCCTTTTAATTTTCCTGTCAAAGCCTAAGTTTCCCATTAATAATTCCTGAGTGGCAACCTTTTATTTTGTGTGGTTGTCATTGTTTCAAACTTGCTGATTAGCTGTTTCTTCAAGAAATTCAAATATTTAAAGGGTTTTCAGCAACAGAAGGACTAATTTTTAATATTTTAGTAGCTGGGTTTGGTAAGAATGATCTTGCTGACTGCTGCAGAGTGGCCAAGGGTGTTTGATAATTGATTGTAGGGTGGGTTTGTACCATGAAAGTGTTTCTCAAGGCATGTCGCAGGAGGACAATCAGACTGATAACACAACATATTCATGACCCTCAATAGAAATTAGGAATATTTTTCAATAATGAGGATCTTTCTGGGATTTTTTTGCTCCAGGTTGCTTGGTTTTCCCTCCAATGAATTAAATTTTGATTGTATTTGGTTGGTTTGTTGGGTGAAAAGCCTAGCCCTTGCCTCATTCATCCATAGCTTGTTGCATCCTAAAATTTTTGGGATTCCAAGGTGACTGATGGTATATATTGTAGTAGTTTGTTTTTTTAAAGGTTGTTGATGTTATATTGAAAATCAATGTAAATGACTGAACACGGAGAGCTTGGATTTTGGGTCTGTTTCCTAGCATTTTGTTGTTCTGGTAATGTATTGATTATGCAAATTTTAATGAGAATACACTTGGATTCCAATCTCAAATTCATGTTTGTCTTCTTATTTTGATCTTGGGCTCATATATGTTAATTTCACAAAGTGAGTTAGCATATGGTAAACAAAGAGTATTGTGGAATTATCTTTAAGTTCCTAACAAAGTTAGGATTAAAGTCTTTAAGGTGATTTCAGTGAGTTCATGGTTGGATAGGAATTTGATGATCAGATTTGGGAGTGAGAGGGATAATAGGAAAAGCACTTATTCTGAGTTCAAGAGTGTTTGAGTTAGGATTTTCAGTGGATATATGTTATTGGGTGACTCTATGCCCTAGGTTAAGGCACTGATTCATTCTCTAGAAGTAGTTCATCATCATCCACCACACATTTAAATGATAAATCTTCAAAACAATTTGTAAAGGGTATAGTTGTATAACATTTTGTGACTCCTTTGAAGAAGTGAGTCAAAGGTACACCCGCCTGAGTATCTAGGCTCAAAGTGTAGGAGGATCCTTGTTGATCCTTGTTAATTGGCCCTTTTTCTTAAAGACTTTAGAGTGGTGATAGAGTCAATGACATTAGTTTGTCAATCATAGTGTAAACCTATGAGTAGAAATGAAAAGGTGAACCAACAAAATGGTGACTCTGTTGGGGATAGTCTAGAGATAAAAGTTATTAAGTGGACTCTTGTTTTTCCTATTGTATTCAGTTGTTGTCCTTAAGATTTTTAAAGATTTCCCACTTTGGTGGGTGGTGACTCAAAAGGATTAGAACCAGTGCTATAAACTGCAGATCATGGACAAAAGAAGGAATACTAGGTCCTTTGTCAAGAAAAATCTAGAGGTTACTCTGGAATAATTACCTAGACAGGAGAAGAAGAGTTGGATCAGAAGAAATAGAGAGTCTACTAGTGCTCCCATGAGAGAACAAAGAAATACTAGAAATAGAGCACCACTTGCATCCTCTAATGAGGAAGATTCACAATACAAGGGTTCTAAATCAGATAGTGGCTACTCTGAAGATAAATCTTATGATACCCTAGAGGCAGTATTTCAAGATAAGGGTTCATTACCTGCAGGGCAGGATGAACCAGCCAGAGAAAGGGGTTTTGGACCAGATTTATATCCTGATGAGGATATGTTCAAAAGGCAACCCATCAGACCAAGATAGGTCCATTTCCCATATCAAAGTCTCACTGATATGGATGTGTCATCAAGTTCTAATGATATTATGATAGACCCAGATGATTTGAGTGCACTATGGTTATAGTTGGCAAAGTAGGATGCCATACATAAGAGGTTACAAAAGGAGAGAGAAGTTGAGAAAGTGAATGCTCTAATAGAAAAAGAGTCTCTTCTTAGAAAGATTAATGAGTTGAAGGAGAGAAACAAGATGCTTTCTTCTAATCCTAAAACTTTGTAGCGTGATGTCTTTGGTGATGTTGATGCTTTGAGAAGTGAGCATGAACACTTATTGCAAGATCATGAGTTTGATAAAGAGGGCCCTGTGGTTAGATAGGTTCAAAGTTATGCTTCCCTCCCAAAAGATAAAGATGATCATGAGATCACTAGACCTACTATTGTTGTCGGAGAGAAAGGAAAGCAAAAGATGGTGGGACATCAGACAAGTAGATCATTGACAATACCAGGGGTCCCACCACCCAATTCAAATAAGGACACAGAGATAGAAAGAAGAAGAAAAGAAGATGAAGACTTAGCAAGAGAATTAGAGAGAGTTGAAATTGAAGCCTCCATTGCAGAGAAAAGAAGAAAGATCCAGTTCTTGAAGGCTTCATTTGCCAATTCTCTTGGCCCATCTGCTGATGAACTAGGTATGCCATCTATGACTACTACTATTCCTCTTAGTAATGCTACTACTAGTTCAATTCCTTCTTCATCTGCCAAGATAAATGTTGATCATAGACAATAGTCAAATGCACAAGTAGATGGAAATGTAAATGTAAACTTTGATCCTAGGGTGAACACTAGTTCAAGTTTTTAAAGAAGACCTATGCAACTAGAAGGCTATAGGCAAATTAGTTTTGATGGAATACTTGGCTACCCAAGTTCTTTTCCAACTGATATAAGAGATAAGATACCTAAATTTGTTGGTAACAATGCCATTAGTTGTGAGGAACATCTTAGGTTATTTGTTGATATGCTGAATGATTATGAGGTAGAGCATGAGGATGTAGTCATGAAATTATTTGTTCAATCTTTGGTGGAGGATGCTAGAGATTGGTTTAAAAGACTCCCTAATAGATGTATTTATACATGGGATTCTTTTGAGAGATGTTTCAAAGAATAGTATGGTGATAGGCCTAATGCTAGTTTCATGATGAATGAGTTCAACACCATAAGGAAAAATCAGAATGAGTCAGCAGCTGAGTTCAATATGAGGTTTCAGAAGGGTATGCATAAGCTATTTCAAGTCATGAGGTTAGATGACAATGTTTGTTTGACCACATACTTCAATGCCTTTGATGGAAAGATGGGATATTTATTGAGGGACAAAGAACCAAGAACTCTCAGAGATGCTTTTATGATTGCTATCAATATTGAAAACAATATGAAGATATCAGGGAAATTGGGTGGAAAAAGAGATGATCCAAAGTTGTTCGGAGCTAAGAAGTATAAACAGGATAATGAAAGGAATGTTGGAAACAAGAAACAAGAGGAAGATAAGTTGGACAAGGTGTTGAATGCATTGAAGGATTTAAAATCACCTGCTAATAGAATTAGTAATGTTCCTACCAATGAAAATCCTCAATTTAACAATAATTTTAGTAGGCAGAATAGATTGCAGAATTATCCCTACAACACACAATGGAAGGATGGCAAGCCTATTGTCCATGCTGCAAGAGGAAATAATGATAAAGTTGTCCCTGATCCTTTATAAAGATCCTCTATAAATTTTGTAGAAGATACACCATGATATATAACATGTCAATCCCCTCATTCTGCAGAGCATTGTGTGGTTACACAATCCATGTCAGCATATCAAGAAGATAACAATGAGAGGTTAGATCAAGAGGAAAATCATGATGACATTGGATGCAACATGGAAGCTTCATATTTAGGGTATGAAGATGATTCTAATATTGATGAAGAAGAAAATGTGTGTTTGAAAAGACACAATAGGGCACTTTTCCATCAAGAAGTTTTTTCTGATAATGATGACATTGATGAAAAGACATGTAACATGAATTCCTCCTCAGAAATAGTGAATTTGAGAAGACCTTCAAAGGAAGAAATGGATAGAATTACTATAGAAATGATAGCCCAAGTGCAAACTAGAGGCATGGTGGCAAGGGATACAAATGGAAAAGCTACAGGAATGTTTATGAAGAACACCAACTCTGGGGAACCTAGTGGAAATAGATCAAAAGATGATCATCTAGTGAGACTCAAGAATGTAAAAGGTAAGAAATGGGAACCTAAGGGAGTTGGAGTTGAAAAAGTTTCTAATGAAGTTAAAAAGCCAGTTGGCACAATGGATAGAGTTGAAAAGGTAAAGGTCACAAATACAACCAATGTATTAGATAAACAAAAGGACACTAAGAAAGAACAAATTGAGTTTCCTCCCTCTGCTCTTGTTGATATGTTGGTTGTATTATCTTAGATAACTGTCAAGGTTCCATTGTCAGAATTGTTGAGGATCCCTGACCATCAGGATAGGGCTATTGCATGGGTAGATAATGTTCATAATAATGATGTTGCATGCAATGAACCTCAGGATAAAGTTCTGAAAGAAGTGGAGGTCCAAGGATTGGTGTCTCACATACCACCTATATACTTGGATAATTCTGTCAATGTTAGCCTTGAAAACATAGATCCATTCTTCTTGAGTATTCTTGTGAATGGGATGAAATTAAGAAATTGTATGATTTATTCTAGTGCTTCCACTACTGTTATGCCTTTTAAGATTATCGAAAAGTTAGGTCTCAAAGTTGACACTACTCAAGGTAGATGTTGTGCAATGGATTAGAGGGAAGTACCAGTCATTGGGACTATAAATGCAATCCCATACACATTGGCAGCCTATCTAGAGAAGGAAATGACTATGAGTGTCTTGGTGGTAGACATTCCACCCCATTATGCTATGCTATCATCTAGGAAATGGAGTGCTTCCATGGGTGGGTGTTTGCAGTGTGATCTTTCTTCTGCAACTTTCAAGATTGATGATCAGTTTATTAGGATTGAAAGAGAACCAAGGGTAACTTATATGATTGAAAAAAATATTGATAATGAGGTTACCTTCTTTGTAGATACTAATGTCAATGCTTTCAGAGCTGAGGTCACTATACTTGAAAAGGAGCCTGTATTGCCATGTATTGTTGAGGAGATAGGTTCTAGGTCTGTGAAGGGTGATTTGTGGGTGATTTACTTTGATGGTGCTAGCTACAAAGATGGAATAGGAGTAGGTATTCTACTCATATCTCCTAATGGAAGTACCTAAAAATTCTCTTTCACATTGAATTTCTTTTGTACCAATAATATACTAGAGTATGAAGCATTGTTGCTAGGATTGAGATTGGCACAAAGGCATGGAATTAGATGTATAAAAGTTATTGGGGATTCTAAATTAGTGGTGTTCCAAATAAGATTAGTATATGCTTCCAAGAACAAGAGGTTGAAGCAATATAGGAATGTTGTGTGGGATTTGATTGAGCATTTTGATGGCTTCAATGTTGAGTGGAAGGATAGAAGTAATAACAAGATGGCTGATTTGTTAGCCAATATTGCAATCAATCCTAGTGACATTACTTTGGTTGGCCTCTCTAAGTTTGAAATTCAAACTAGGCCTAGTATATCAAACAATGTTGAGAACTGGCAAGTTTTTTAAGATGACCAGGATATCTTGAGATTTTTGAATTGTGAAGATCAGTATCATGCTTGGGAGTTAGATTGTTCAGCCTTGGTTGAGGCTGAAGAAGGAAAGGAAGTTGTCCTGGGTAATGAAGTCATTCAACTTAAAACTAACAAGGTTCCTAAGGGACTTGTTCTAGAAACTATATTTGATAACCAAGACAGAGTTCAAAAGAATATTAAAAAGGAAGATCATATGAATCTGGAAGAGATAAATCTGGGAACACAAGAAGCACCTAAGAAGGTCTACATTGGTAAGGAAATGTCTTACAAGGTAAGGAAGTCACTGATTGAATTGTTAAGAAAATTTAGGCATGTTTTTGCATGGTCATATGATGACCTAAAAGTTTATAGAGAAGACTTGTTCCAGCATGTTATTCCTTTGAAAGAAGATGCCAAACCCTTTAGGTAGAAACAAAGGCCTATAAATCCTACTTTGGCACCTAAAATGCAAGAAGAATTAATGAAGCTAAGAGATGCTAGAATTATCAACCCCATTAGGCATTCTTCTTGGGTGTCAATTTTGGTCCCTATCAGAAAGAAGAATGGTGACATCAGACTTTGTGTGGATTTTAGAAATTTGAACATCAGCTCATTGAAGGATAACTATTGTCTGCCCAACATGGAGGCTATGTTGCAAAGAGTGACTGGATCTAAATTAATGTCTATGATGGATGGTTTCTCTAGTTATAATCAAGTAATTGTGAAAGAATCAAAAAAATTTAAGATGACTTTCACTACACCTTGGGGGACATATGTTTATGTGAGAATGCCTTTTGGTGTCACAAATGCTAGTGCAACCTTTTAGAGGGCAATGGATGTTGCCTTTTCAGATTTCATAAATGATTTCCTTGTTGTTTATCATGATGATTTAACTACCTATTCCAAGAGGGAAGAAGACCATTGTATTCATCTAGAAAGAATATTTGTGAGGGCTTTGGAATATGGCATTTCATTAAATGCAAGGAAATGTGCATTTGGTGTTACTAAGGGTAAGTTTCTTGGCCACTTGGTTGGGAAGCAAGGAGTAAGAATTGATCCAAAGAGGGTGGCAGCCATTGATAAAATCCCTAGGCCAAAAAATGTTAAAGGAATTTAGTCTTTCTTTGGTCAAATGAATTTCTTGAGAAGATTTGTTACAAATTTTGCTAAATTCACTAGGCCAATATCCAAGATGTTGAAGAAAGGATCTAAGATCAAGTGTGAAGGTGAGCCTAATGAAGCTTTCAAGAATATCAAGTAGGCTATCAAAGATGCACCTGTGCTTAAGGCACCTGATTACAATATTCCAATGCATATCTTTCCTTTTGCATCTTTTCATACTATTACTGCAGTTTTGTTGCAGAAAAATAATGAGGGTTCTGAGTAGCCTATTGCATTCTTTAGTAAATCTTTGTAGGATGCTAAACTAAAATATGATATCAATGAAAAACAAGCATATGCACTGGTGAAGGCTATCAAGGCTTTTAGATGTTATCTAATGGGAGCAATTGTGATTGCTTTTGTACCAAGTGCTGGAGTAAAGGATATCTTTTCACAACAAGAGGTGTTTGGAAGGAGATGTAGATGGATAAATAGAATTCAAGAATTCAATATTGACATCCAGATTACCAAATTGGTTAGAGGACAAGGACTAGAAAAATTGATGGCTCAGTCCAATCTTGATGCAAATTAGATAAACGAAATGGAGATTGACTATACTTGTGATATGGATGATTATATCTGGTATCAAGATATTATCTATTACTTAAGAAATATGAAGTGTCCTGTAGGAATGGATAATAATAAGAAGTGGACATTGAATTTATAGGCCATCAAGTATTTGATTGTAAAATGCAAATTATATAGGAAGAATTTGGATTGCATACTTTTGAAATGTGTTGATGAGAATCAAGCTGACAAGTTGTTAAAAGGAATGCATGAGGGAGTTTGTGGAGGACATTACATGGGTAAAACTACTACTCAAAAAATCTTGAGAACAGGATTCTAGTGGCCCACAATCTTCAAGGATGTAGAGCAATTGGTAAGGAGGTGTGATGCTTGTTAGAGATTCTCTGGTAAGCTTAAATTTTTAGGTAATATACCCTTGAGGCCAGTTGAAGTGCAAGCTCCTTTTCAACAATGGGGAATAGATTTCATAGGGGAAATACCAAACAAGTCTGGTGGGGGACACTCTTGGATATTAGTTTCCACTGATTATTTTACAAAGTGGGTAGAAGCTATCCCTACAAGAAATGCAACTAGTAAAGTGGTGACTGATTTCTTGCTGAATAATGTTGTTACCAAGTTTGGTTGTCCTGAGAGGATTGTTAGTGATAATGCAATGTGTTTTAGGTCTACTGAATATAAAGATTTCTGCAAAGGTCTAAGAATTCAGATGTCATACTCCTCACCCTATCATCCACAAGGGAATGGATAGGTAGAATCAACAAATAAGAGCTTGATAAAAATCCTCAAGAGGATCCTTGATAAGAATAAAAGAGCATGTAATTCAAAATTGCCATTAGCTGTATGGGCTGATAGGGTAACTATGAAGAAGGCAATTGGTTGTGCACCATTTGACTTAGTATATGGCATACATGCAAGGATACCTCAAAACAATTTATTGGAAATGTATAAGTTTATTCAATTATATGATGATGATATAGATGATGAAATGTAGTTAAGAATAGAAGATCTCATTAGGTTAGATGAAACTAGGAGAGAATTAGCGTCAAGAAATGTCAGGTTGTAGTTACAAGTTAAGAATTTGTATGATAAAAGAACTATTGAAAGGAAATTTGAGCCAAATGACTTGGTATTAATCTAGAATGCTAGATTGGAGGACAAAGGAAAACATGGCAAATTTGATCAAATCTGGTTGGGGCCATATCTAATTCATGAAAAATGAGGCCATGATTCTTACATTGTGAAGGAACTAAATTGTGATATTCAAGAATTGCCAGTTCATGGAAAATTCTTGAAGAAATACTTCAAGTGAAGGTATCAGTCTTTCCATGAATAGTAGCTAGGTTTGTACATAAGTGTGTGTTCTTTTGGTAGGTTCATAGGGTTTTGTCCTGTTGCTCTCTGTCATTCAAATATTGTCCTGTGGGTGGTTTGCTCTCCCAGAAATTCTACATTCTTGCATGGGCACAGGTTACCCATCATCCCCAGACACAGCCACTGTTAGCACCTACAAGAAAATTCATGGTTGTATATTTTTCTCTAGCCTTTGCAATGTTTTTCCTTGCCCCTAGTCTCAAGCCCTAGTTCATAAATTCAAATATTTAGCTATTTGTGAAGAAAAACCCTAGACTGTATTGACCATGTTCTAATTAAGTGTTACTTATTTGGTCACTAAAGCCCCAAATACCCATGTGTTAAATTGCCCCTGTTCATGATGACCACTTTTACATATTTTATTATTTGGTTACTTTATAAGGACCCCTTTTAATTTTCCTGTCAAAGCCTAAGTTTCCCGTTAATATTTCCTAAGTGGTGACCTTTTATTTTGTGTGGCTGTCATTATTTTGCAAGGCTTCCCACTGTCAGAATTTCTGACATGTGGTATAGCGGCAAGGCACCACTTGTCCTAGTGGGCCTGTCCTCAAGGTTGGTTGGCAGATAAATAGCGGATCACATCTACAGTGGTCGTTATACTGCTAGGGCAAGTTGATAGCTTTTTAAGCATCACGGTGTAGTGACGGCCGTTCGATACTATATGGTGCCTGAGATGGCAAGAGGGTCTGAAGAGTGCTAGGTTGGATTGACATGGTGACTTTTCATTCGTTGCGGGATGGTGAGTTGGAATTTTCCAGTGGGGCCCTACAATCATCAGACTCAAGATCTAATAGTTGGCATAAAAGCACATGGAATATTCCTCTCCTATGAGATCATGTGCCAGCCATTGATTTGGTATCAGACTAGAAGGGAAGGCAATGGGCCCGCTCTGTGCTACGTGGTGCTGATGTGTTCATGTTTCTTTGGTCAATGTGGGTGGTGATGAGGATCTATCAGTGGGACTGCAGACAGGTGTTACAAATGGTGCCTTTTTATTTATTAAAGGTGGTGGGTCCGATGTTGCCAGGTCTGAAGGGTGCCACGTGTTGCTGACTTGTTTTATCCTGATTGGCCAAACTATTTATAGACAAGATTTTTAGGTGGGCCTGAATTTTTCAAGAGGAGTGACAGTGCAGGTAGATCTATGACTGGCGTATGATCTCATAGAATCTTCTGAGTCCATGAGATCATGTGCCCACCATCTGATTTGAAAGCCTCTAAGTTGTGGGACCTTTTGCCGAATTTCCTAACATGGATTTTCCTAATTGGCTGGGACCGATGTTTTAAGAGTTCAGGCATGATTAATGCTCAGAAATATCTTGTGGTTGTCATTATACCATTAAGATGAGATGCACGAAGTTTAGCATTGCGGTATAGAGACAACCATTTGATGAAAAGGTGGATGAGGTAGTATGAAGTGGGTCCTCCACTACTGATATGCTCATTTTTTATTGGCTGGTAGTTTGGCGACGTGGCAAAGGACTTTTCAAAATGGCCTTTTGACTGTTATAGGGATTAATGATGACTTCCCGATCTGCCGGGAAAGGATGAAATCTATGACCACATTTTAAACTTGCCAATTAGCTATTTCTTCAAGAAATTCAAATATTTAAAGGGTTTTCAGCAACAAAAGGACTGATTTTTAATATTTTAGTGGCTAGGTTTGGTAGGAATGATCTCGCCGACTGCTGCAGAGTGGCCCAGGGTGTTTGATAATTGATTGCAGGGTGGGTTTGTACCATGAAAGTGTTGCTCAAGGCATGTTGCAGGAGGACAATCAGACTGATAACACAATAGATTCATGATCCTTGGTACAAATCAGGAATTATTTTCATTAATGAGGATCTTTCTGGGATCTGTTTGCTCTAGGTTGCTTGGTTTTCCCTCCAATGAATTAAATTTTGATTCTATTTGGTTGGTTTGGTGGGTGAAAACCCTAGCCCTTGCCTCAGTCATCCATAGTTTGTTACATCCTGAACTTTTTGGGATTCCAAGTTAACTGATGGTATATATTGTAGTAGTTTTTTTTTTTAAAGGTTGTTGATGTTATATTGAAAATCAATGTAAAAGACTAAACAAGGAGAGCCTAGATTTTGGGTCTATTTCCTAGCATTTTGTTGTTCTAGTAATATATTGATTCTGCAAATTTTAATGAGAATACACTTGGATTCCAATCTCAAATTCATGTTTGTCTTCTTATTTTGATCTTGGGCTCATATATGTTAATGCCACAAAGTGAGTTAGCATATGGTTAACAAAGAGTATTGTGGAATTATCTTTAAGTTCCTAACAAAGTTAGGATTAAAGTCTTTAAGGTGATTTCAATGAGTTCATGGTTGGATAGGAATTTGATGATTAGGTTTGGGAGTGAGAGGGATAATAGGAAAAACACCTATTCTAAGTTCAAGAGTGTTTGAGTTAGGATTTTCAGTGGATATATGTTATTGGGTGACTCTATGCCCTAGGTTAAGGCACCGATTCATTCTCTAGAAGCAGTTCATCATCATCCACCACACATTTAAATGATAAATCTTTAAAAAAATTTGTAAAGGGTATAGTTGTATAACATTTTGTGACTCCTTTAAAGAAGTGAGTCAAAGGTACACCCGCCTGAGCATCTAGGCTCAAAGTGTAGGAGGATCCTTGTTGATCCTTGTTAATTGGCCCTTTTCCTTGCAGACGTTGGAGTGGTGATAGACTTAGTGACATTAGTTTGTCAATCATAGTGTAAACTTGCGAGTAGAAATGAAAAGGGGAACCAACACAAAGTTCATGAGACTTCTAACTCCCATCACTACAACATTTGGGGTCAAATTTTGATAGTGGGTAGCGACGACACTACCAATTATGTGTGATTTTTGTGTTTTTTTTGTAAGTGCCCTCGATGCTGTCATAATAGTGATGATTTTGTCATAATTTTGACACCCACGTGATTATAAATAAAGAAAAAGAAGAAGAAAGGCCCATTTCTAATTTTTGTAAATCTAAGTTACACATGCAAAGAGGGTGATGTCGAGCTAGGCAAGCAGAGGTAGGTGTTTATTCGGATCTTTGATCATTCTATTTTCTTCATGTGAGATCAAAGCATCATGCTTTACTTTGAATGATGATTATTTGGTTGCTCAAGGTTGCAATCTTATGATTGTTTCTTCCTTCTATATATATCTTTGATTTGGTTATTGACACAACATTATAATCCTCACTCTTGTATTTTACTTTTTTGGATCTTTGAGGACCCGCGTTTAACACTAGGGCATTATTGTTGGATCGTTGTATTTTTATTATCTGCTTGCGCATTGTGATGACCTAGGACATCAATGATTAACTATTACTTGTTTTCAATTTATCGCATGATTGACTATCGAGATAGGGCATCATTATTTTCTTCCATTGATGATTATATATTGTACTTGATTTCTCAAGGCCGCGGGCCTATGACTATTTCCTCCTTTTGTATATATCATTTCTTGATTTGATTTGGTTATTGACACAACATTATAATGCTCACTATTGTATTTTACTTGTTTGGATCTTTGAGGAGCCATGTTTAACACTAGGGCATTATTCTTGGATCCTTGCATTTGTATTATCTTCTTGTTAAGATGACCTAGGGCATCAATGATTAACTATTACTTGTTTTCAATTCATCACATGAATGACTATCGAGCTAGGGCATCATTATTTGCTTCCATTGATGATTATATAATTTACTTGATTGCTCAAGGCCGTAGGCCTATGACTATTTCTTCCTTCTGTATATATATCATTGCTTGATTTGATTTGGGGGTATGTGTAGGATCATGGTATACCAAACTATGGCCTTAAGTGGCAATGAAAAATCAAAAAATCAGGGTTAATAAACTTGACGTAAAAGGTTGAACATCTTATGGACCTTATGTGAAAAAGTTATAAGAGTAGAATCTGTAGGAAATTGAATGTAGTTTCTAAACTACTAGCCCTTGTTTGAAATTTTTGTTGTCTAATTCTTCAAAATTTTAGATTTCAATGAAGTACTACAAAAATTTTAGGGAAAAGATAAAAAGTATGTGTATGTCTAACCACCTTAATCACAATCAAATGATAATATATTTTCCCAAGATTCTAGATATAAGTAGTAGACTCATGCCCAGATGTGACGCATATTTTTTTGTAATTTTTGGTCAAGTAAATAATTAATTATGAATTTTCCACTACAAATTTTTCAGAATAAAAAAACTCTCATGTCTAACCACCTTAACTAATTCAAAATTTTACCAAATTCAATTTTTTTTTTCTTATAGTAGCCAAAGAATAGAATGTGACGCATGTTTCAGATTTCAAAAAGGTTAAATGGTTTGAAAGTTATAATTGTTTTTCAATCAATATGTCAATTACGACTTTAAAGATAACTAATTTGAAAAATAAGTAATAATTATTTATTGAACTCGAAATTTAACAACAATTATATTGATGGAAAGCTGATAATGTCTTTAAGAAACCCTTTTCATTTCATCAATTTCGGGTGAAAAAATAGTTGTTAGCTACATTGTCGAAGTCTCGGTATCAAGAACTATCTCTTGAAACATGCCTAAAGAGTTTACCACCCATGTTTGGTAATGTCGAAGAAAATACCAAGCCTACTCAGATATATGATAAAATTGGATATCCAATATTTTCAGATATCCAATAATATTAGATATCCAAAAAAGCTCGCCTATTTTGAAATTTCAATTGCCCCGCTTTTCCAAAATTCAAGTTTCATAATAAATGTATATTTTTAATAGTAATATGAATTGTCTTATAAATTAATTTGTATTCTTTTTATGTTAATATTAATTCAAGTTTCATATTAAATTATATTTTTGTTATGTTAATATTAATTTCATTTTAAATATTAATATTAAATAATAATAGCATAGCATAAATATTATAATATAAATTTTTAAATTAGTATGTATTATATTATTTGATATACAAAATGATTTCAAAAAGATACCTACACAGTTAATTTGAGGACAGACAGTTTCAGCCCAAATCCTCTTGAAAATGTCCAGCACGGGATTTTTCTATAGACTCCTTGTAATTTCGGTGATCTGAATATACTGAATAGTAGATTTCAATGGACTTCCCCTCAATTGAATACAATCAATTGATTTTTTAACTCTCAAAAAGAAATTTCACACAGTTGTAGAACCACCGTACGCTCATCATCTATTCTAGAAACTAACAGTGGCATAAAAATTGATGTAAGAACATTTAAGGTACATTATCCACAAAAAGGTATATGAAACCTTTAAATATGAATTAAAAAGTGGAGGTGAAGGCTCTAGATCATAGAGAGAGACAGAGAGATAGAGAGAGGTCATGAGGAATTCCTAGGGGTCCTAACATGTGATAAGGGGTACTAGGACACCTAGGAAGTCCCAATGACCCCTTTCAACACATTAGAACCCTCAAATGTGTCTTGAGGGGTCCTACAACCCCTCGGGACATACTTTAGCATTCAATTGTGTCGAAAGGGGTCATGGGGACTTCCTAGGTGTCCTAGTATGCCTTATCACATGTTAGGACCTGTAGGAAGTCCCCATGACCCATTTTGACACATTTCAAAACACAAGTGTGTCTAAAGGGGTTGTAGGACCCCATAGAACACACTTGGGGCTTCCAATATGTCAAAAGGGGTCATGAGGACATTCGAGGGGTCCTAACATGTGATAAGGCATGCTAGGACCATTAGGAAGTCCTCATGACCCTTTTCAACACATTGGAACCCTCAAGTGTGTCCTCAGGGGTCCTACGACCCCTTAGGATACACTTGATAGTTCCAATGTGTCGAAAGGGGTCATGAGGACATCCTAGGGGTCCTAACACATGATAAGGCATATTAGGACCCATGGGAAGTCCCCATGACCCCTTTCAACACATTGGAACCCTCAAGTGTGTCCTAAGGGGTCATAGGACCCCTTAGGACACACTTGAGGGCTCTAATGTGTTGAAAGGGGTCATGAGGACTTCCTAGGGGTCCTAATGTGTGATAAGGTGTACTAGGACCCCTAGGAAGTCCCCATGACCCCTTTCAACACATTAGAATCCTCAAGTGTGTCCTAAGGGGTCCTACAACCCTATGCACACACTTGAGCATTCAAATATGTCAAAAGGGGTCATGGTAACTTTCGAGGGGTCCTAGTATGCCTGATCATGCATTAGGACACCTAGGAAGTCCTCATGACCCCTTTTGACAACTTGGAACCCTCAAGTCTGTCCTAAGGGGTTATCATGGGGACTTCCTAGGTGTCCTAGTATGCCTTATCACATGTTAGGACCCCTAGCAAAACCCCATGACCCCTTTTGACACATTGGAACCCTCAAGTGTGTCCTAAGGGTAGTAGGACCCCTTAGGACACACTGGAGGTTCCAATATGTTGAAAGGGATCATGGGGTTTTTCTAGGCATCCTAATGCATGATAATGCATACTGGGAGCCCTAGGAAGTCCCCATGACACCTTTTGACACATTGGAACCCTCAGGTGTGTCTTAAGGGGTTATAGGACCCCTTAGGACACACTTAAGGGTTCCAATGTGTCGAAAGGGGTCATGAGGACTTCCTAGGGGTGCTAATGTGTGATAAGGCATACTACGACCCCTAGAGAGACCCCATGACCCCTTTTGACAAATTATAATGCTCAAGTGTGTCCTAAGGGGTTTTAGTACCCCTTAGGATAGACTTGAGGGTTCCAATGTGTTGAAAGGGGTGATGAGGACTTCCTAGGGGGTCCTAACACGTGATAAGGTATACTAGGACCCCTGGGAAGTCCCCATGACCCCTTTCAACACATTGGAACCCTCGAGTGTGTCCTAAGGGGTCCTACGACCCCTCTGGGCACACTTGATCATTCAAATGTGTTGATAGGGGTCATGGGGACTTCCTAGGTTTCCTAGTATGCCTTATCACGTGTTAGGACCCCTAGGAAGTCCCCATGACCCCTTTTGACATAGTTGAAAGCTCAAATGTGTTTGAAGGGGTCGTAGGACCCCTTATGATACACTTGAGGGTTGTAATGTGTCAAAAGGGGTCATGAGGACTTCCTAGGGGTTCTAATGCGAGATAAGAATTCTAGCACCGCTAGGAAGTCCTCATGACCCCTTTCGACACATGAGAACCCTCAAGTATGTCCTAAGGGGTCATAGGATCCCATAGGACACATGTGAGTGTTCCAATGTGTCAAAAGTGGTCATGAGGACTTCCTAGGGGTCCTAACACATGATAAGGCATATGAGGACCCTTGGGAAGTCCCCATGACCTCTTTCAACACATTAGAACCCTCAAGTGTGTCATAAGGGGTTGTAGGACCCCTTAGGACACACTTGAAGTTTCCAATGTGTCGAAAGGGGTCACAAGGACTTCCTAGGGGTCCTAATGCATGATAAGGCATACTAGGCCCCCTGGGAACTCCCCATGACCCCTTTCAACACATTGGAACCTTGAAGTGTGTCCTAAGTGGTCATAGGACCCCTTAGGACACACTTGAGGGTTCCAATGTGTCAAAACGGGTCATGAGGACTTCCTATGGGTCCTAATGGGTTATAATGCATACTAAGACCACTGGGAATTCTCCATGACCTCTTTGGACACATTGGAATGCTCAAGTGTGTCCTAAGGGGTCATAGGACCCCTTAGGGCATACTTGAGGGTTCCAATGTGTCAAAAGGTGTCATGAGGACTTCCTAGGTCCTAATGTGTGGTAAGGTGTATTAGGACCCCTACGTAGTCCCCATCACCCTTTTTGACACATTAGAACCCTCAAGTTTGTCCAAAGGGGTCCTACGACCCCTCTAGACACACTTGAAAATTCAAATGTGTCGAAAGGGGTCAAGGGGACTTCCTAGGTCTCCTAGTACACCTTATCACATGGTAAGACCCCTAGGAAGTCCACATGACCCCTTTTGACACATTTGAAAGCTCAAGTTTATTTGAACGGGTTGTAGGACCTCTTAGGACACACTTGAGGGGCCCAATGTGTCAAAAGGGGCCATGAGGACTTTCTAGGGGTCCTAACACTTGATAAAGCATACTAGGACCCCTGAAAAGTCTTCATGACCCCTTTTGAATGATTGGAATGCTCAAGTGTGTTGTAAGGGGTCATAGGACCCCTTAGGACACACATGAGGGTTCCAATGTTTCGAAAGGGGTCATGAGGACTTCCTAGGGGTCCCAACATGTCATAAGGCATACTAGGACCCCTGGGAAGTCCATATGACCCCTTTCAACACATTGGAACCCTCAAGTGTGTCATAAGGGATACTACAACCCCTCCAGACACACCTAAGAATTTAAATTTGTCAAAAGGGGTGATGGGGACTTCCTAGGTGTCCCAGTACACCTTATCATACGTTAGGACCCCTAGGAAGTCCCCATCACCCCTTTTGACACATTGGAAAGCTCAAGTGTGTCTGAAGGGGTTGTAGGACCCCTTAGGACACACTTGAGGGTTTCAATGTGTTGAAAGGGGTCATGAGGACTTCCTATGGGTCCTAATGCATGATAAGGTGTACTAGGACCCATAAGAAGTCCTCATGACCCCTTTCGACACATTCAAACCCTCAAGTGTCTCCTAAGGGGTTTTATGACCCCTTAGGATAGACTTGAGGGTTCCAATGTGTCGGAAGGGGTCATGAGGAATTTCTAGGGGTCCTAACATGTGATAAGGCATACTAGGACCTTTGGGAAGTCCCCATGACCACTTTTGACACATTGGAACCCTCAAGTGTGTTCTAAGGGGCCGTAGGACCACTTAGGACACACTTGAGGGTTCCAATGTGTTGAAAGGGGTCATGAGGACTTCCTAGGGGTCCTAATGTGTGATAAGACATACTAGGACCCATAGGAAGTCCCCATGACCCCTTTTGTAATGGCCCTCCAACCCTATCAAATCTTGGTTATGCTCACCAGGGAGTTAGATCATGCTTTAAGTGATTTCATGGTTATTTTTTAAGAGAATGATCCTTCTTGAGATGGTTTCTTACTAATCATGATAAATTCACATTTTAATTTGGGATATAATAATATTCACATAAGTATGTCCTTTATATCTTCTTGTGTGTCAATGATAGTTTAGGAACTTAATACTAAAAGGATCACCTGATAGGCTTATATGCTTCTTTGTGAAATGCTCATTATTAATGTTTATGTTTACCTTAGGTTAATTTATTATAATCGCTTAAGGGTGGGATTTGTTATCTTCTCTAAAAATGTTACTTGGGATTAGATATGATTAATACATTTGGGGTTATATGATTTGTTTATCTTGATTGGATAATGGGACATTTTGAGTACATGTCTGATGGTTAAAGGGGTTTGTGAAACATAATAGAGGATTTATGTTTACATGATTATGTTATGATTTATTATTCTTATACAATATAGAAAAGAGATCATTTTGATACTAACCACACTAATCCAATTATGCCTTGTTGATGTGTCTGTTTGATGTGATTGTCAGAACAAGGGAGGCAGTCATAGTTACTCCTCTATGAGGTTCACACGATGTCACACTCTCTCACCTTGTTTGCAATTGTTTTTACATATGTATATATTGGTGTACTTGGTTGGTGTTGTAGGAAGAAAGTACCAGGCATCGACTCCACTTGGCTACACAGATCTGAGCATGCCTTCAAATCCTTGAACTGTTGTTGTGTGGAGGTATTACCATGATTACTCTCAAGGTTACCATGGACTTAGATTTCTTTTTAGGAGATTACCCTAGTTGTGGGATCCAAATGTGCTATCTGATGTGGTCTTGTGAATTATGTTTTGATGTCATTTTATGATTTTGATGTGAGTTAGATTTATCCTTAACTAGTGTATGTGTGTGTGTGTGTGTGTGTGTGTGTGTGTGTGTGTGTGTGTGTGTGTGTGTATGTATATCTATATATATAGATATAGATATAGATATAGATATAGATATAGATATAGATATATAGATATAGATATAGATATAGATATAGATATAGATATAGATATAGATATAGATATAGATATAGATATAGATACACACACACACACACACACACACACACACACACACACACATATATATATAAGTGTACATTGATTGTATGTTATATAGGTATGTGTATATGTGGGTGCACACGCATATACCCATGCTTATATAAATAGTAATATTTGTATGGATTTATCGATTGTTTTAGTGGTATGTTATTTAAAGTGAATTCAATGAACTATATTAAATAAATGTATTAAAAAGGTGAAAATAATATTAATAATAGTAATAATAAAAATAAATGCTCTTTGTAGTAAAACTAGCTATCTAGGAGGGAGTTGAACTCGAGACTTCCTAGAAGTTAGGCTAGTTGGTTTCCATGTGTGCTAAGTGGTTTTCTTGAAGCTATTTGTTGAAAGTTCTTGTTATGTTTTCCTTCAAAGTTATTTTTAATTAAATTCATTAAAACTTTGTTAAGTTCTTACAGGAATAATTGGTTTAATTTTTCAACCAAGAATGGAAGTTGGAGAAGTTGCTTCTTGTAAAGCAACTCCTCCAGCCACATAGTTGGAGGATAAATGTTTGAAGATTTTGTGTGCTGGAGGAGAATTTTTGGAAGAATGGTTTTTTCTTCTGAGTTGTTTGTAAATGATTTCTCTAGAAATTTTTGGTGAAATTTATGTGAGTTAGATAGTCTCTAGTTGGTGAAGTCTTATGTGTGAGGACTGCTTGGAGATGATTGCTAGAGGAAGATTTTCAGAAGGATATCTACTCAAGGCTGGAAAGTTTGCAGAGAGTGTCCAACCAAGGGAGGAAGATTCTCCACAAGACCCAGGTAGGGTCTAAACTGGAATGAATCTCCATTCTTCCCATGTGTATGATTATGTATTTGAATGATATGTTACTCAATGAGAATATGATGGTTTATTTCTATTTGAAAATGAGAACTATATATATGTTTGTTTTTCTGTGTATTTGAAATATATTTCCGAGAAGTGGTTTTTATGAATGCTTGTATGTTCACTATGGTAAAATATTCCTAGGAGGGTAGAAGTGGCTATGATCATGTAGGATAGTGTATTATATTGTTATTGATTGTATCATGAATGTTTCTAGAATTTAGAACTGTTATTTCAACCTTACTGGTCTTTTTGGTTTGTGCACCACCTTTCTTTGTCCAAATCTAGAATAGATTGGTTAGATAGATAGGATGGATTAATGAGCCATTTTTTAAGGGAAACTGGGATGTCTGAATTGGGTCATGCTCAAATTAGGCAACCATAGTCCCCATTATGCCCAGTTCAACCCGCAAGTTAGTGTTGATAGTCATATTTTGCAGTTTCTGTCAGTTTAGTATTAACCGAGCCAAGTCGGTATAGTGGTAACCGAGCCAGGTCAATTTAGTATTAACTGAGCCAGGTCAGTTTAGTGTTAACTAACCAAACTCAGTATCAATTGACCAAACTCAGTATCAACTAAGCAATGCAGTGTTAACCGACCAATGCAGTATTAACCAATCAATGCAGTGATAACCGACCAGTCCAGTGTTAACTGACCAGTCCAATGTTAAGTGAGTGGCTCACCATAGGTACTGGAACCCTAAAGTGGTTGTTGGAGGATCCTATGGGTGGGTTTGTAAAAGTGATAACCTTAAATATTAACCTAGGAAGGGGGGATTCAAAAGATAATGAAAGAAAATATAATAATGGCCACACAGACCTAAGAACTTATGCCAACCATAGATTTAGTCCCCGTCACTGATCTCTCTAACAATGGCCCTACTATCCATATAACTATAACCCACCTTGGACCTTTCTGAAAAATCCCTATCATCATCCATGTCGACCAATGAGAAGATGCCATTTCAGCACAGCTCGTATCACTGTCCCACTAAGAACATTATACTGCCTGGAAGATTAAACAGATGACACATGATCTCAAAGGCTTGGTAGATTCCATGAGATCATGCACCTGTCATCGATCTTGAATCTTCTGACTGAGATACCGAGCCCACCTAACAACACATTCAGTTGACTAACACACTGACTAATAGAAGACCGCCACTTTTCCCATGTACCAGTGGACCCACTTATTTGAAAAAGTTACGTCATAAAGGAGAATCAAGGGCTAGCATAAGTTCACATGCTTCTAAAAAACTCTATGAGAACTTACGCCCACAGTTGGATTGAGATGCTGTCAAAAAGTCAGGCCCAGGAAATATAAAGGCCGAAAACATTAGAAAAATCAAGCGTTGGGACTTAGGAAATATTAAAGCACTAGGCAGTAGAAACTTAGGAAAAATTAAATGGGGACTAGCCTAAGATAAAAGATAAGGGACACTGCCTCGTGGGTGATTTAATTTAGCACATGGGTTTTAGGTTCTTTAAGTGGCACAAAAAAGTAATGAAAGATTAAAATGAGGCCGGGGTTGTTTAGGGTTTTTACTATAACGACTAGATTTATGAATTTTTTCCTAGGGTTTCAAGCCAGAGATAGAAAAATCACTATAGAGACCAGAGGAAAATAGATGAGACCATGAAATTTTTTGTAGGTGTAGACCATTTTCTAAGGGTTTCTGCTATGACATGAAAATGGGCTAATAGTGAGTTCTTAGAAATAAAGAAGGTACATAGTGTTAATATGATTTAGAACAATAGAGAGGGGGGGGGGTGTGAATCAGTTGTTCTCAGGTCTTGATGTATAAGACAAACTTAAAAACTTTACTTTAAATCAGATCAAGCAATGAAAACAAACGCAGTCATCACTAATTCATCAATAGAAACATATAACAATGCAGTCCACTACCCAGCTGTATCTAACTTGTAAACCATAGAAATGTTCACACCAAAACATTCACACACAAGTATGACACCAGGATTTATAGTGGAAACCCAATATGGGAAAAGCCACTTTGTAACATGATACTATTATTTTCACTCTTCTGAAGTGAGCTCGGTTAAAAGCCAACCCTATCAAAGGTTACAATGCACATTGTCAAGTGTGACCCAGTTAAAGGATTTAATCACCCTGTTAAAAGTGAGCCTGGTCAAATGACTTACATACATTCCATTAGAATGCAACCTTGTTCAAAGGATTTAACTTATGACTATTAGATCAACCTCTGTTAAAAGGATTTTAACTCTTACAATGGTTAGAAAGTAGCAACAGTGTTGATCTAAAAAACATACAACTTACTTTGCAAATATCAGATCCAATTCCATACACAAATACTGGTTTACTGACTTTGAAACTTTTCCATCTCCATCTTTGATCTACTCAGAACTTTTCTTCAAGCTATCACCACACTTCACCCTCAGCCTTTTTGCTTATACAGTTAATAAAACTTATCCTCCAATATTTCAGTTTCACCCCAATACATTAACATTTTTCTCCACTCTCATACATCTAATCCAATGTTTAGGTTCCCTTAATACTTTCCTCAATTAGGTTAACTCATCTTTTTCCACTTAATCTCATTCATAGATCTTAGGGTTAGGTCAGATTCATTGAATCTACCCACATTTTTTTCTTCGCCTTCTTTTCTAGAAACATCTCAAATCTCATAAAGATTTATAATAAAACATTTTATAGTGCATTAAATGCTTCCATACAATCAATAAATAAAGTCAACACATTTTACATAATCCAAGAATTCAAACAATGTCATCCCCAAAAAGAATTCTCTTCAAATGTAAAATTGTTGATGCTCGGTCAATACTATGATCATCCACTCAGTCTTCATGTAGAATACTCACTCATTACTAAAACTGTTTCCTTGACATGCACTATCTTCCTCGGTAATTTACTGATACTCGGTCGACATAGGATTTTGCTTGGCATCCACTAACTCGGTTGACACTAACATAACTCAGCTTAAACATGATTTTATCCATTTTTGCTTGGTTAAGCCTACCAGTTTAGTCTTCAATCTCACTAAGATAAACAATACATTATCTCATCATTATGCAACATCGTCGAGTACACTTTGTAGTATCAAGATAACTCAACCTTTCCCTAGGTGCTATTGTTACCAACCTTGCTTCACTCATTCACAACACTTCAATAGATATAGTACTTTCCTAAGTAGCAACAGTCTTACCAATTAAGGTTTTGACATCAATGACAATACAGCAATTGTTTGAATTACAGTTTCCAATAGATAGAGCCCATAAAACATGGAAGCACCTAGAAGACATATTTGAAGGAGACAAACAAGAAAAGGATGCATGCAAAAAGACATGGAAGAAAAGATACAATGCATTAGAAATGTTACCTGAAGAAAATAATAGAGCCTACAATTAAAGGATTAATGAAGTAGTTGCTAGAATCAGAAACAACGGTGGAGAGATTTCAGAGGAGGACATTATGGACAAGTTAATGACTACTCTCACTCCAAAATATGAAAGAAAGATCAACATCCTTGATGAGACCATGCAGCTTGCATCAAATTTCAAGAGAGAGACCTTGATCAGAAAAATCTCATCTTTTGAGATTTCAAGATTGAAGACAAAACCTAAAAGTGAGACAACCTTCAAAGAAATAGTTCATGGTAAGAAATCTGCAAACACTTATGGTAATTTTGATGATGATGATGAAGAGAAAACATTAAATGATTTCATTTCTATTATTTCCAAGAGAGAAAAGAAAGGAAAAGGAAAGTATGAAGGTCAATTGCCATTTAAATGCTTTTCGTGTAATAAGATTGGTCACTTTGCATCTAAACGTCCCTTAAGAGCCAAACAGTTCAAAAACAACTACAAGCCTAAATTCTCTAAGGAATGTTACTATGATGAAGATGGAGTTTCAGATGATGATTTGACTGAAGAAGAAATTGGATTTATTGCTATCATAGAGAAAATGAATAATAAGATAGATCATGAAGACAAGAAAGAAAAACAAGAGCTAGCATTAATTTTCCAAGATGATATTAGGACAGACTGGATTATAGATAGTGGTTTTTCACATCACATGATAGGTGAGAAAAATAGATTTGTTCATCTAGACAAATACAATGGTGGCATGGTAAGCTTTGGAGATAACACTCCTAAACCCATAGTTGGTAGAGGAGCCATCACCTTGGATGCAAAGAATAGTATTGATGATGTTCTCTATGTAGATGGTTTGAAACATAACCTTCTTAGTGTTGGACAATCACTAGGAATAGGTTATCAGTTGGAGTTCAAAGATGAAAAATGCATCATTAACAAAAGGGATGGTGTTATGATTGCATCAGGCTTAAAGACTAGAGGTAATGTTTTCCAACTCAATTCATAGGCAAGTTGTTTTGTTGCTAAAGTTGATGACAATTGGTTGTGGCATAAAAGATCATGTCATATCAATTTTGATAATATAGTAAAGATAAGCAATGTAAAGTTAGTAAGAGATCTACCTAGCATAGAAAAGCTAGTTGATACTATATGCAGGGAATGTGTGATGGGAAAGCATGTGAGAAATTCATTTGGGAGAAAACACAATTCAATAGAGAATAAGTTGGATCTGATTCATATAGACCTATGTGTTCCAACTCAAACAAGATCATACTATGGTGAAAGGTATTTCATTTTGTTTGTTGATGATTATACTAGGATGATGTGGGTTGCGTTCTTGAAAGATAAGTTAGAAGCATTTGAGAAATTCAAAATATCCAAAGCTAAGGTTGAGAATGAATCTAGACTAAAGATAAAATGTTTGAGATCAGATAGAGGAGGAGAATTCACCTCTCACAGATTCTATGAATACTGCAACAAACCTAGCATAAAGAGACAGTTGAGTGCACCTAGAACCCCTCAACAGAATGGAATTGTAGAGAGAAGGAATAGAATCATCCTTGATACAACATGCACCATCATGATTGAAGGAAAATTTGCACACACCAATTTAAAGTGATCATTTTAAGATTCATGAAAATTTTATGGTTCAAGAAATATATCATGATTACTCACCCATGATTGAAGAAGAACCTAGACCCTCCACTAGTGAAATAGTTATTGAAGAAATGTTTGATAGTATTGATGTGTTATTCAATGACCCTGAGACAAGTGAAGAAGATACTCCTAAGGATGATGAGTTAGCATCACCTAAGGTTCTAAAGTTTACATCTAGCAATCATTCCAAGAAAGACATCATTAGAGATCAGAGTGGAAAAGTCTTAACAAGATCACAAGCAAAGAACTCAGCTAGTAGTGAAGCGGTATGTTTAATATCTTAGATATAGTAGTAAGAAATAAAGCAAGCTTAGTATGTAAGGGATATGCACAAAGAGAAGGCATTGATTATTGAGACACATTTGCACTAGTAAGAAGATTAGAAGCTATTAAGTTGTTTCTAGCTTATGCTATAGTCAAAAAATTCAAGGTTTATTAGATGGATGTCAAGTCAAAATTCTTGAATGGAGACTTGAAAGAAGAAGTATACATTGAGAAGCAGGAAGGATTCACTTTTTTAGATAGACCTAATATAGTATGTAGATTGAATAAGGCTCTCTATGGACTTAAGCAAGCCCCTAGAGCCTCGTATGCAAGACTTGATGGATATCTAACAAAGATTGGATTCAAGAAAGGTGCAATAGATTGTAATCTATTCATTAGAGAGACATCTGAAGGTCTACTACTTGTAGCTATATTTTTTGATGACATTATCTTTGGAGGTAATGACAAACTAAGTGTAAAATTTTCCAAAGAAATGTAGAATGAGTTTGAGATGAGTATGATTGGTCCTATCAAATATTTTTTGGCACTAAATGTGCAATAGATAGAAAAAGGAATTTTCATTAATCAGTCCAAGTATGTGAAAGAGATATTGAAGAAATTCAAGATGGATGATTGCAAGCCAGTGGGAACACCTATGATCACTGGATACAAGCTTACAAAAGAATTTGAATCACCAGTAGTGGATACAACATTGTACAAGTTTATGATTGGTAAACTCATATATCTTACTCAAACTCGATCTGATATTTCCAATGTAGTTCACATAGTTGGAAGATTTGTAGCAGAACCTAAGCAAAGTCACCTCATGGTAGTAAAGAGAATATTTAGATACTTGTAGGGCAATATATATTATGGTCTATGGTATCCTAATTTAGAAAATGGTGAGCTTCATGTGTACATTGATGTAGATTGGGTAGGATGTGTTGATGATAGAAAAAGTACATTAGGTGGAGCAGTGTTTCTCGGTGATAGATTTGTCACTTGGACAAGCAAGAAACAAAATTGTATTTCTCAGTCAACAAAAGAAGTAGAGTATGTTGCAGCAGCCCTAAATTTTTCTATAATTGATTGGATTAAGAAAATGATAAAGGACTTTGGTATTTAGATTGATTATCCTATAGTTATTCACTGTGATAACACTAGCACTATCAATATGTCTAAGAACCCTATGATGCATGCAAAGATAAAGCACATTGAGATCAAGTATCACTTCCTAAGAGAGAAAGTGGTCAAGAAAGAAGTCAAGTTGGACTATGTGAGTACTAAAGATCAATTGGTAGATATATTTGCAAAGCCCTTGCCTAATGATACTTTTGAGTATCTTAGGGAGAAGTTGGGAGTAATTTCCTTCCCTTATTTTGCTTAAAAGAAAGAAACAAATGTATCAATCCTCAAGGACTGATGAAAGGTTGACTACTCTACCTCAGGAGTGGTACTGGCACTTAAAATGAATGGTTCCCTTTTCCATTGATGTCAAATGGGGAGTAATATACATATTCATGGAAAATAAAAGAAGGAATAGTACACTAAGGGTGAGTAGTATTCAGTCTTGAAGCAGTTCAGTTGAAGAAATGGAAAATATTGAAGATAAGAGCAGCAAAAGGAGGATTCATCTTTGGGGGAGTTTTTATGAGAAAATGGATAATTTTATTAAATTATTCTCATTGGGTTGGTGTTGGTTTTTCATTCCAGATGTTTCCATCAATGCCAAAAGGGGAGATTGTTGGAGATTTGCTAATAGGCTAGTACTGACTATATGTTTGTCATTGATGACAAAATATGGAAAGTAGCATGTGAGGAAGTATTATATAGTAAATATTTTAGCATAAATATCATGGACATGATATTAGTATGATATCATGGGCACAGAGGTTAATTGTTAGTACAAACAATTATATAGCAGCTAGTGTCAGCAGTGTTCCTGAAAAATTAATAGGGAGTGTTTTGTGTATAGTTATCCATATAGTTATCATGGAGCCTTATGCATTTGGATATATGTTGAAGAAATATTATTTATGTTACACTCATGGATGCAGAGTCTGATGATTAGTAGAAGTGAAGTTATGCAGTCACTATTCACCAGTAGCAATTTCTTGTGATTGTTCAGAAGAGCCGATAGAGATTATATTAGTTATTGAGTTGCACCTATCATTTGGGTATGTGCCCTTAGAGTTAAGCTTGGAGAAGAGTTAGTGATGTTTTTTTAAGAGCGCATAAATTAATTTAACTTGAGGAGGAAGGTCCACTTGTTTTGGTAGAGCCAACAGTGTGTAGCATGTGTCTACAATTATCTTATATCATTTAGAGGAAATATATTTATAGGTAGTCATTTCTGATTGCTCAGGTGTGGTTCAAATTTGATGAAGAAGAACTGAGTAGAGTGTGAAAATTATTGAGCCATCAAAAGAAGGTCTATGGGACCGAGCAAAGTGTTAGGGCTATACATTGGAACTGATCCAAACAGTAGGTCAAAGCGTAGTTTACCAAGATCCAGATATATTGTGTATCTATTATTTAGAAGGTTGTAGCCTTCACCCCTTTGAGTAGTGAGCTCCTAGAAATGCATCCTCTCCCCTCATAGGGACTATTGTAAAATATTCCTAATAGGGTCTGACCCTTGACTAGGTCTACTATACTAAATATATTGTATAGCAACTCCTAACAGGGTTAAGGATCTTCTAACAAAGATCATAATACACTAGTACAGAATATTAGTGGGTGTCAATTCCCATTGGGGTTTTTACCTATTTGGGTTTCCCTGTAACCAAAATATTGTGTTTTTATCAAGTGTTCTTTCATTGTGTTTATGCTTTATGTTTAAGTATGCTTAATTGGATAAAGAATTGAAACTTGTAGATAACTGACTCACCCCCCCTCTCAGTTATCTCTTGGGACTATTCCTAACACCCTATGAGAGGTATTTGAGATCCATGAGATGCTACAAGATGAAATTTTTGAGGCCTACAATAACCTCTCTCCATTTTGGGACATTCAAATTTATTTGAATTTGGCACGCTAGTCTCGCTCGATGCCAAAACTTGCACTAAGGGTCAGTTGAAAGTTGCACCAATGGATTACTTCCAAACCATTCACCCTAGCACCAAATGGACTGTGCCATTAGCTCTGGTTGGGTGGTTAAATTCTAGGGACTACCTCATTTCGACCATTGAGTCAGCAAAACATTCCGGACCATGCCAAACAAAAGTGTCCCCAAGGTGCACTAAGCATAATTGGGCAACGAAATTTCAAAGCTCATAACTCAGACCTAGTGAGAGGTATCAGAAATCCATGAGATGCTACAAGATGAAATTTCTAAGGCCTATAATAACCTCTATCCATTCGAGAAGAATCAAATATTTTTGAATCTGGTTCGATGCCAAAACTTGTAGTGAGGGTCAGTTGAAAGTTGCACCAATGGATTACTTCCAAACCATTCATCTCAGCACCGAATGGACTATGCCATTAGCTCTAGTTAGGTGGGTAAATGCTAGGCACAATCCCATTTTGACCACTGAGTCAGCAGAACATTCTAGACCACTCCGGACCAAAGTGTCCCCAAGGTGCACTAAGTAAGATTGGGCAAAAAATTTTTGAGGCTCATAACTCAAACCCCATTAGAAGTATTAGAGATCCATGATATGCTACATGATGGAATTTCTGAGGCCTACAATAACCTCTCTCCATTCTAGGATTACTTCCAAACCATTCATCCCAACATCAAATGGACTACTCCATTATCTTTGGTTGGGTGGGTAAACGCTAGGGACAACCCCGTTTCAACCACTGAGTCAGCAGAACATTCTAGACCACATTGAACCAAAGTGTCCCCAAGGTGCACTAAGCATGATTGGGCAGCAAAATTTTGAGGCTCGTAACTTGGACCCCATGAGAGGTATCAAAGATCTATGAGATGCTATAGGATAGAGTTTTTGAGGCCTAAAATAACCTCTCTCCATTCTGGGAGATTCAAATTTGTTTGAATTTGGCACGCTAGTCTCGCTCGATGCCAAAACTTGCAGTGAGGGTCAGTTAAAAGTTGCACCAATGGATTACTTCCAAACCATTCATCCTGACACCAAATGGACTACTCCATTAGCTTCATTTGGGTGGGTAAATGCTAGGGACAACCCCATTTCAGCCACTAAGTCAGTAGAACATTCCAGATGACACTGAACCAAAGTGTCCCCAAGGTGCACTAAGCACAATTGAGCAGAAAAATTTTTAGGCTCATAACTTGAACTCCATGAGAGGTATCAAAGATCTACGAGATGTTATAGGATGGTGTTTTTGAGGGCTACAATAACCTCTCTCTATTCTGGGAGATTCAAATTTGTTTAAATTTAGCACACCAATCTTGCTCGATGCCAAAACTTGCAGTGAGGGTCAGTTGAAAGTTGCACTAAGCATGATTGGTCAACAAACTATCAAGGCTCATAAGTCAGACCCTCTAAGAGGTATCAGTGATCCATGAGATGCTACAAGACTATGTTTCTTAGAAGTTCCTAGTGTATTTGTAGGGGTATAGGTAGAGTACTGATATTTTGTCCAAAAGACCAATATGTTTTTATATGGCCAAAAGGGTGTTTGATTATTTAATTAGGCCAATTTGAAGTCTTTTAGCCATTGTTAGTAAAGGGTAAGTCTACAAACCTTGAAACCACTTTAATAGATATCCTTATATACCTCAAATGATGAATTACACATGTGAGCACACGTAGCACATAAAGCATACACATAAATTTTCTTAAGTCATGAAGCATACATGTAGCACATAAATTATAAAGCATACAAAATGAATTCACTTAAGTCATGCACATAGCCCATACACGTGAATTTAGGTTATGAATATTGTACTTGAATATACATGAATATACTTAAGGCATAAATTGTACACATGAGTACACACACACACACACACACACACACATATTTACATACTAACAATGAATAAATGAACACAATAACAAATTGGATCAAATATCAAGTTTCATTTATTATATATATATATATATATATATATATATATATATATATATATATATATATATATATATATATATATATATATATATATATATATATATATATATATATATATATATATATATATATATATATATATATATATATATATATATATATATATATATATATATATATATATATATATATATATATATATATATATATATATATATATATATATATATATATATCAAAATGAACAATAATTTTGTACATATTTATATGTCAACATATCTAGATAGAATGTGGCATACGCAATCTCAAAATATGTCATATGACATCTCAAAATAAGAAGTTCATCTACAAATATTTCTAAGATATCCTATTCTACTGGTGGATCATCAAAATGGAGCCTCTTTGAAGTACTCTTTGGCTCTAATGGATCCTGCATTCAAACACAAAAGTGAAACCCCAAGTTAGATTAAAATTTAGAATCATAGTCAACAATAATAAATAAAATTTAAACTAAAATTGAACTCTCATATACCTCACCTCTCTATCTCCTCCCGCAGGAGGAGACCTAATATATGTCCTTGGTAGTGCAGGAATAGTGCCACCAGTGATGACTCCCACCTGTATATCTTTGCAAACATGAGATTGATCTACAAGTTATACTATTTAATGTTAAAAAATTAGTAGAAAATATATGTTTACAAAATAACTGAATTAACATTAAAACTTACCTATGTTGAACTTTCTTCAGGGATTGTTGGCTGAGTCATCAGCGATGCAAACCCTTGCCATTTTGGCTCCCTCAAACTAGGAGTGACCTACAAAAGTCAAATAGATACTTCATATTGTCATAACTTGACCATATTATATATACTTGATAGAAAAATACACACAAATAACTTTAGAAATGTACGTACTGTGGGGCTATCACTCTGAATGGATAGGCCTATGATGATAGGGTCCCACAACATCATCACATGTCACTCTCTGTTAAATAAACCATGTAAATTAAAAATGAGTATGAACAATTGACAAGTATACATGTATGCATAAATAAACTAAATTACTTAAATACCTTTCCTTTATCAACAACTGACACCTGCACCCCCTCACATTACCCCCTGATGGCAACTAGTGACACCTACATCAGTATGTAAAAGATTATCATAAAAATTAGAAAATAATGTACATATACTATTATCATAATTTAAAAGGAAACCAATGAGTACATTAAAACATATGTACCATGGAAGAGTCAAGACCAAATGATATGGCTGAAAGCATGGATCCCTCCACCTGTGTCATCTCCTCCTCTGTCATCAATTGAACATAAATGTAACACATAAGAAGACATAAGTGGGAAATTATTATAAGGAAATTCTACTAAAAATATGAACAATAAAATTTAAAAATAATGTAAAAAGTGAATTTTTTACCCTTACTGTAATAGTGGGACTCCATGGCACTGTAGGCTCCTAATGCACATCTCCATGAGCTTTTTCAGTGTCTGTAGTGTGCTGTGTAGAATCATCCCCATCAAAGCCAAAATTATATGAATCACTATTAGTTAGGGGACCAAAGCACAGATTCTTGCATATAACGCAAGTGTGGGGCACAAAAACATGTGAGCTTGTGGAAGCGCTAGAATCATCAGTACGAGGAGGTAATAATGTCCTATTCTGCATAACCAGCAGATCAGTCAAGGCGTGAAAGGCTCGAATAGTCTGTGAGCTAGCCTCAACAATAATGTCTGGATGCTACACTATGGGAGGTGGTGAAATCTCAGGAGGGGGGACATATGTTCAAGATTTCACCTATTGTACCCATGGCCTATCTTGCAGAGTGTGTAAACCTACACCCTAGTTTGGTCTT
Source organism: Chamaecyparis obtusa (assembly GCA_027943335.1). Taxonomy (NCBI): domain Eukaryota; kingdom Viridiplantae; phylum Streptophyta; class Pinopsida; order Cupressales; family Cupressaceae; genus Chamaecyparis; species Chamaecyparis obtusa. The sequence continues at coordinate 51,567 of BSBK01001445.1, forward strand.
AGACTCCAATAATTTACCTTGTGACTGAGTACAAATTTAGCATACAATTTTCTAATAAAATAAAATGGGACATTCAAATTATTGTGAGGTGGTCTATCAAAAACCATCCACCAACAGTCCCAAAAGTTGTCACATATTGCACTATTTGTGCACCATTTAATTGACAACTTGGTTTTTTTATGGTCTACTTTTAGACTGGTTTTAGGATCCACAAGAAGATTATATATGTCACGTTTTGTTATATTTAGGTTCATGACTTGATCATAATCAAGCCCATCATCAAACTGGGCGTGCATGGATTCATGCCAAAGAAGTGCAACATTATGTTGTTGTGTTAGTTTCTCCATGTTTTCAATTATTGAGTTCAATGTTATAAACATGGGGTGCAATGTGGGGATATTAGCATATGCAGTTTGAAATCCTCTAAGTTCATTTAGATTATGTCCTATTAGATCTTCTAAACGGAGAGGGTTTGTGACAGGTATGTCTTCTGGTGGTGGGCGATTGTTGGGAGATGGTTCTGGATTGTTTGTGGGATCAATAAGAGGGTTTTCTGATTCCATGTTTGATAACAATGAAAAAACAAATTGATAATTACAATGAATTTTAAAAAAGCAATACAAAAACTCATTTCTACCCTAATTTTTATATAAAAACTATATATTTCTATTTAAAAATAATTAAAAAAATTAAAAAAATACAAATTAGAAGCTTTCACTTACCTGGAAAATTAGGAAAAATCAAATAGGCAAAATGATATCAGATATCAAATAGCCCTAGCTGCATTCACATTTTTATAGTAAAAAAACATTGAACATAGCTAGGTACAGAGATTTATAATTACTGACAAATATCAGATATCTAATTTTCCCTTTAGCTTTGGCTTTTGGCTTGGCTAGGTGTACTAACACCCGGGCCTACTAAAAAGTCAACAAATCTATTTGTGCACTTTTGGATGAGTGAAAATTGGTTTTTTTCACATCACCACTTTTTGGCATACTGTGATCCTGCACATACCCTTGGTTATTGAAACAACATTATAATGCTCACTGTTGTATTTTACTTGTTTGGATCTTGAGGACCCGTGTTTAACACTAGGGCATTATTGCTGGATCCTTGCATTTTTATTATCTTGTTGTTGTGATGACCTAGGGCATCAATGAGTAACTATTACTTATTTTCAATTCATTGCATGATTGACTATCAAGCTAGGGCATCATTATTTACTTCCATTGATGATTATATATTGTACATGATTGCTTAGGGTCACGGGCATGTGACTGTTTCTTCCTTCTGTATATACCATTGCTTGATTTGGTTTGGTTATTGACACACCATTATAATGCTCATTGTTGTATTAAATACTTGTTTGGATCTTTGAGGACCCGTGTTTAACACCAGGGTATTATTTTTGGATCCTTGTATTTTTATTTACTACTTGTTGTGATGACCTAGGGCATCAATGATTCACTATTACTTGCTTTCAATTCATCATATGATTGACTATGTATGGATTGATTATACACATGTATGACTATAGATGAGGATATGTAATAGGATATCATGCATTTATTAGATCCCTTGGATCTAACTCCATTTATTTCCTTCTTACAGGTTCTAGATCAACTAGGAGTACATTGGATTCACACCCTGGTCATCCTTCTATCATCTCTTCAAGCAATGTCTCATACCCTATTTTTTATGCTCATTTACTCATGTATGTCTGTATTCAACCTTAGCTTTCTAGGAGCTGGCTATGATCACAACATGTGTGAGCCTAGATTTGGTGTTGTATCATTATCAATGTTACTTCATTATGCCCATTTGAATGCACTCGTGCTTATGATCTTCATATCTCATGAAGCTGGGGAATTATAGATTTACTAATTATATGATCATAACCAGAAACAAATGAAGCAAATGGAATGATCAAAGAGCCAAATAATCACCTACCTCTACTTTTGTACACTTTCCATCATCAGAGATTCATCCACAAAGCTCGGTACTATCAAACTTCTTAACTCTTTTACCTTTCCATTAATACTCAAAATCTTATCTGATGAATCCACATAAGCATAAGAGTAACCATTATTATCTTATAATCATAAGAATCAAGTTCAATATAAAGAAAATGTGTTCACACATAGAATCACATGTAATATAGTCTCAACTATAGTCAATAATCATAGACTCAAATATAAAAGAAAGTATAATCCATACATACACAATAAGCCACTAAAGTATGCTTCATAAGCATAAGAGTAATCACATAAGTCTCACCACATAAGAGTAACCAAATTTGTCCAACATATAACCAGGTGCAATGTGATCACAACAAGATGCAATATAGTTCCCTCTATAAAGAAATGTATTCACACATATATATGATCAATAGTAAAGCATATATAAAGGATAACATATATGCATATAAATTATTCTCACATGCATACAAAAACATTATCTCTAAGTATCATAATGTATGTTCCCAAAAAAAAATGCCAATTGTAAAATGTAACACACACAACATATGTCAATGTAAGTATGTTCAACATTCATTAACCAATAATGTATGCACCTATGCATCAAAAAATAAAATAGTTAATCAGTTATACTAACAACTATTTGTGTACCCATATATAAAACTCCCTCTCAAATTGTAACTCCATCTCAAAGTGCAAAGAGCTCAATTTCGGGTTCTTTTATCTCCACAAAGGAGCTTGAAGGTTGTTTCTCTCAAGACAATTTACAACTATGTGACCAAACTTCTCACATTTATAGCATTGAGTTTTAGAGAAGTCCCTCTTGAAGGGTTTATTCTTCTTAAATTTCTTCCCTCTTCCCTCTTTGTCCTAAGAACTTCAATTTTTTTCCTCTTATCCTTTTGGAATTCTCTCTTTTTCTTGAATTTCCCTATCCCCCTTTTTAAGTTTTGAGAGTAAAGAAGTTGTATATCTTCCTTGAAGATTGATCATCTTGATATTAATCTTTCTTCTTCTTGAAGACAATTGGTCTTTAGTCTATCAAGAGTAGGTAATTCAGAATGTGCACTAATCCCTTGAATGAATGTATCCTAAGTAAGAGGCAATCTATTAAGAGTTGTCACAGCTAGCACTTTATCATCATATTTGAACCCAATTGATGATAGTTGATTACTTATGTCATTAATCCTCATGAAGTAGGATGTGATTGACTCCTCTTGATTCATCCTAATCTGAGAGAGGTTATTTTTGAGAGCTAGGACCCTATTTGTGTTGTTGATCTGAAACATGCTAGACAATGAAGTGAACATCTCATATACATTCTCTAGATTTGCAATTGTTTGCACAATGTGATCTTGCAACAATTATTCTCATTTATTTATTGTTGTTTTTGTTCTATTCCTTCTCTTCATCCACATCCATATCATCTTTAGGAGGATCTTCAATCACAAAATACAGTGACCATAGGGGTGGGAGAGTCAATCCATTATGGAGACCTCAATCCCAATTCACTGTTGCAACTAGAAAACCTAGGCACAGTCCGACACCAATTATTTCCTAGGCTTTAATAACAATTAAACATTGAAATAAATGTTTGGACATGTAAATAACACCCAAGCCAATGATTTTACATCATGATCCAATCACTAATACACCACAAAACATGTTTGAAGGCATTGCATGAGTTGACTATAACTTGCAGGAAGATTCACAATTTGTAGAGAATGTTTTTTTTTATTGAATGAATACCATTTAAAAATGGTTCTATACACACACCAAATCCACATCTCCCCTCCACTCACGTGGATCAACATTAATAAATACTTCTAACCAACTAAAGACTGACTTCAACCAATGTTAACTAATTATCTAACTGTCCCCCAAATAGTAAGCATGCCATCAAATGATCATGCAATTAGTAAATCCATAATTTCCTAGCTTCATGAGATCCAACAGTAAATAAAAATGCAAGGGTCTAGAAATAATGCCCTAGTGTTAAACATGTGTCCTCAAAGATCCAAAGAAGTAAAATACAATAGTGAGCATTATAATGTTGTGTCAATAACCAAATCAAATCAAGCAATAATATATACAGAAGGAAGAAATAGTCACAGGCCCACGGCCTTGAGAAATCAAGTATAGTATATAATCATTAATGGAAGAAAATAATGATTCCCTAGCCTATTACTCAATCATGTGATGAATTGAAAACAAGTAATAGTTAATCATTGATACCCTAGGTCATCACAATAAGAAGATAATAGAAATGCATGTTTCATTATGACTGCATCACCTTGTATTGGAACACCATGACCTTATGACATGTTGTGAGTTATTACTATGGATGCCTTATTTGGAAATGGTGCCATAGCAACATCAAATGAAACACCAACATTTGTTGTTGTTGTTGCATTATTTGGATGATGCTTCCACAGTATGGCTTGATTATGCACATGCATGATTATAGATGAGGATATGTAATAGGATATCATGCATTTTTTAGATCCCTTGGATCTAATCCCACTTATTTTCTTCTTGTAGGTTTTGGATCAAGTAGGAGCACACTGGATTCACACCCCGGTCATCCTTTCATCATATTTTTAGGAAATGTCTAGTACCTTGCTGTTTATGCTCCTTTACTCATGTATGTCTATATTCAACCTTATCTTTCTAGGAGTTGGCTATGCTCATGGCCTGTGTGAGCCCAAATGTTTTATTTTTTACTCATTTCTTTGTGCAAATGTAGGCTTTTATTTGGCTCTTTGATCATTTCATTTGCTTCATGTGAGCTCGAAGTATCATTATCATTACCTCCACCTAGGGCATCAATGATTAACTATTACTTGTTTTCAATTCATCGCATGATTCACTATTGAGATAGGGCATCATTATTTGCTTCCATTGATAATTGTATACTATACTTGATTTCTCAAGGCTACGAGCCTGTGACTATTTCTTCTTTCTATATATATCATTGCTTGATTTGATTTGGTTATTAAGACAACATTATAATGCTCACTGTTGTATTTTACTACTTTTTTTAAATCCAAGCTGCGCGCCTAAAGAGGGAAAAGTTGAGCTAGGCAAGTAGAGGTAGGTGTTTATTTTGATCTTTGATCATTCCATTTTCTTCATGTTAGCTTGAAGCATCATGCTTTACTTCCATTGATGATTATTTACTTTCTCAAGGCCGCGGGCCTATGACTATTTCTTCCTTTTTTAGATATCTTTGATTTGGTTATTGACACAACATTATAATGCTCACTATTGTATTTTACTTATTTGGATCTTTGAGGACCCTTGTTTAACACTGGGGAATTATTGTTGGATCCTTCCATTTTTATTTACTGTAGGATCTCATGAAGCTAGGGCATTATGGATTTACTAATTGCATGATCATTTGATGGTATGCTTACTATTTGGGGGACATTTAGACAGTTAGTTAATGGTTGTAGTCAGTCTTTAGTTGGTTAGAAGTCTTTATTAGTCTTTATTAGAAGTCTATACTTATTGCTTCATGCATGTATCTAATCAAATAGTAAAGCATTGGATAAATTATAAAAATAATGTTGGTATCAACATTAGGGAACCTAGAGGGATGTATGATCTTAACCTAATTTTAAAATATGATATACCTATTTAAGTAAGTAAAGTTTGTAAAAGAAAATTAGTCAAGATATTAACCTTAGCCTTGTAGGTTCCTTGGTGGGGTGTTAAATTTGGTATCAGAACCCTAGGTTTCCACATTGGGAACTTTTGGACTTGTAGATGGCCCTTGTCTAATCCATAATTTTTTGTGTTGATCCTTTGATGTTTCCTAAATGATTAGTAAAACTTGAATCCTAGGAAAGAAAGCTATAATCTTTCGATCTCATGTTTTCTTGGAAAGTGCATGTATTCTTCAGAAATGGACTTATCTTGTGTCAAATACTTATGTTTTGTATTTTGAATCAAAATTACTCGAGGAAGCATGTGTGCAAGATTGTTTAAGATTTTATTTTGAATCAAAATGACCCAAATATGGGTAACTCATAAGGAAGCATATGTGCAAGATTGTTTAGAGTACAATTAGGCTATGTTTCCTAAGAAATTTGATCAAATATGTCTTCTAATTAAAACATGGAATAGATCAAATAAAGAATGTAGAAAAAAGAGTTGATGCTTAATGGGAAAAGTAACTATCACTTGATTTGTATAGAACTAACTATGTCTTGCAGATGGTTTACTATAATAGTGTGTAAGACAATAATCCTTAATAATAGTGAAAAAATGTAGCAATTTCATTAAACATCTTAATTGTAAATTAGAAAAATAAGAGGTATCTATTTTTTTTAATTTTTTTTTTATATTATACTTTTAAGAGTAATATGTTTCTATTTAATATATTTATATATACTTTTGTGAGTGTTAGTATTCTTCTGTGACATCGGGAAAAAAAAATCTAAAAAAGAAAATCCGAAAAAGCAAAATGACATTTGGTTTTTGATTTTTTTAATGCCATTTAGCATTAATTATTTGAATTCCACTTTTTTTTTAAAATCATGCGTAATTGACAAAAAAACTTTTTTCTATACACAACATATTCCCGTGCTGGTATCCTAGCTTGTGCTATGATTGTATAGGTACACCTCTCAGTATAATCACCCCTTTTCTCTCTCTCTCTCTTGAAAACATCTATTTTTGGGTTCATACAAGTACTAATTATAATATTATAAATATTTATATCTATCTACTGTCAATAGCACCTTAATATTTATAGCTACTAGTGATAATCTCCTTACAAATTGAAAACATGTTCCAATTCAATATGGTCTAATTGCTTTAGGGTCTTATTTAGTTGTTGATAAGGACTAGACATGGTTGACAAAACATAAACATTGCAACAAAACTAAATACACTTAAGACTTGCAAATCTTTCATGAATACAAGGAATAAAACGTGATGAGATATTAAAATTTTATTGTTTTTTTCTGGGCACATTAAGAAATAGAAATAGAATTTGATTACAAATTAGGAAAATAGTTGACATTAGAAATCACATATATATAATCATCCCAATCTCCTAACAAAATAATTTAATCTATACCGCTCCTTACAGTAGCAGCTTAAGTCTTGACTATTTGAATCATTTTTACGCCATAGGCGTTTCTAGTTTGGAAAGCCTCTACCTATTTTTTTCATCTAACGATTGTAAGCTCAGGACAGCCCAACGAATACCATTGGGGCAACCTCGTAGTCATTTCTGGTGTCTGCATTGTCCTTCACTAGAATTGCCCACAAACCCCAGTCGAGTCGATCATCATCTGTTCCTCCGAATATACACCAGTTTCCTTTGTCGTCCTACTTTGAGCCCATCCTGTGATTAATGACTATATCACACACACACCACACTCCATTCTAGTGGAACACCTGCACCACCTGATGCAGCTCAAAGGAAGTTCTGTACTTGGATTTGTCCAGGTCATACAGCTTCCCCGGCAAGTAACCTGCATACTCAAATGTTTCTTTACTTTTTAGTACAGGTTTCATCTTCAGCACATAAAACTATGGATACTCTAAGTGACTAGTTTCTTTCTTACCTTCCGGAGAAACAGACTGTGAAGGTGGGGGAAACTAGATATCTGTTATACCAGCCCCTGTGATCTCCTTTGTAGCTCCTTTGAGTATGTTGTACCATGAACTTCTCTTTGATGACTCCTAATTGAACCTCTATGATTCAATTAAATCATTAAATCTAAGATTTTCCAGCTTTAGGTTTTGACCTAGTACTATTTACCTGGAAAAAGACAATATCAAGAGGATCAGATTTATTGTTGTCACCTGATGGTGTCAGGATTGAGGCGTGAATGATCAAACCTAATAATATGATCGAGCCTAATAACTTACCTCTAATTTTTTCCATGGAAAGAATAACAACACAACAAGTTAATCATCACAAGTACATATCACTATTGACCCCATTTTTATAGAACTTAAAATTAATATATCCATTAGCTACAATTTATTTTAAATACCACTTTGGTTAGTACTATAATTGCTATATATGCTTATGTTGTCAATACTTGGTGAATGTAGACTTTGTTTGTGTAGTCAAAATGGTAGGTGAAGCATAAATAGATAATGACTCATGTTCCCTTTCATAATAGAAAGATGAGGGTGGATGTTTGCTAATAATAATAAATAAACCAAAAATTGATTCAAGCCCACAAAAACCAAATGTTCCAATATAATTTGTCATGCGGGAATCATCAATTCAATAAAATGTACTGTAGAGTTAAAAATTTGTCACACGGGAATCATGGATTCAATCAAATGTACAATAATAGTTGAAAATTTGTCACTGACTCCAATCACATTTTTCTATAAAAGGCCATCAAAGGCTCTATGGAAATACACAACTCTTGCAATGGCTCTTTTGCATGTTTCCCCCTCTATTTTGAACTCATGCTTAAAATCTCTACCCAACCATCATGGCAAGCTTTTCAATAAAAATATTGAAAGCTTGAGTAGGAGGAGGCTTAATCCCTTCATCAGTAAGGCTTCCACCTCCACTGTTGAAACTCTAGTCAGGCACTCAGGAAACCATCATCCCAACTTCTGGGACGATGGCATTATAAACACCATTAAAGAGCAGCCATATGAGGCAAACTAATTTCATTTTATGTCATTTTTTACGCTCTTTTATTCCTTTTTGTAGTTTTTATGATGATCAATATGAATAGGAGTGTCAAAATATTATAGTCTTTTGATTACATGGAGCATGCTGAGAGGCTTATTGGAGACATCAAGGACATGTTCAATCAAATGCCCATAGAAAAAAGTGGCTAAGTCTTGTGCAGAGAATGCTTTTGAGCGCCTTGTGATGGTTGATAAAGTTCAACGTCTTGCAATAGATAGACATTTCAAAAATGAAATAGCCCAAGAACTTGATTATGTTTATAGGTTGGTTAAAAAGTTCATAATAAAAATTGTTATATTACATTCATAACTATCATTCAAAATAGTAGTTGGATGGTATATTTGCTCAACTTTCTTTCCAATAGTTAAAATTTATGTGATTGTTATATGAATAAAATAATTTTTTAGCAGATATTGGAGCGATTTTCCTAGAGATCTAAATACTACAGCCTTGGGACTTCGAATCTTTCGTCTGAACAGATATCCATTTTTTCAGGTGATTAACAATTGTTTAACTGTGTTAGAGCTTTTAGCATCAACGTTTTGGATAACATTCTGTAATCTATCATCAGGATGAAAGAGAGTGCTAAAGATGATGGATCACAGAGTGTGATCCAAATGTTGATGCTGAAAACTCTAACACAATCAAACTAGAAACTTACACTGTTATTCTAATAGATTGTGGAAATCTGATACATTGATTTACAACTATTTATTTATTGGTTATTCTCTTATGCTCTTTGTGTTTTCATTTGTGTATGCTACGTCTACACTACTTTAGAATTTTTATAGAGATATTTGATTTTAATAAAAAAAATTCATGTAATTTATTTAATATGGTGGCAGATGTGTTAAGACACTTCAAAGGAAATGATTGGCAGTTCATGTGTTTGTCAAATCAATCAAAGGAAGAGAAGATAGGAAGTATTATAAATCTTTGTAGAGCTTCCTTAATTGCTTTCCATAAGAGAATATTATGGATGAGGCTAAAGTCTTTGCAACAATATATTTGAATGAAGCTTTACAGAAGACTAATATCAGTTCACATATTTCACTAGAGGTCATAATGTTGTCCAGATAAAGTATACAACCTTTTTCATTTAAGACTTGGCCTAGTATTTTAACATGCAGATAAAGTTTAACCTCGAGTATGACTGGCACAAAAATCTACCTAGAGTAGAAGTGAGGAATTACATGGACATCTATGGTGAATATAGATCTTGACCAAGTAATGGCATATAGTTATCTAGGGCTTAGTCATTTAATTACTTGTTTTTCTTTTACCTCATATGGTTACCTAGGGCTTAGTCTTTTATAGAAAGTTTGACCTTCTAATTCAGATTTTCAGGATGGATGGTAATAAATAAATTCTAAATCTGGCTAAACTGGACCTCAATATCATGCAGTCTATCCATTGGCGAGAACTTGAATCAATCTTAAAGTAAGTAATATTGATTAAGATTAAGAGTCATCAGACAATGAGGTGAAAGTGGAACATTTAAGTTTTTTATTAAGTAAAATAGGTTTTATAGTGTGCCTAAAACCCACAATCAGAGAAGAGAGATGATCAACAGAAAGAAAATAGAACTAAGCAAAATAGCTGAGAAGCAAGCCACAAGCCGGCCAAGGGCAGAGAAGCCACAACAAAATAATGAGGTGAAAGTGGAACATTGAAGTTATTGGAGACTCTTATTTACCATTTTTTATTTATGTCTCAAAGTAGATTTTTTTCCCTTTTCTCTTTTCTTCCAAGTTCTTCATACAAAGTTTTGTTAAGGAACTTCAATGGTCATGAATATTATTTTTTATTATTTTATTTTGTGGGTTGGTTTTATAAGAAATTAAAAATTATATTTATATTGTTTTTAGATGGTGGAAGGATTTAGATTTGGATAAAGTGGACTTTTCTCATCACCATCATGTAGAATATTTTGCTTTAGCATGTGCATATTGTATAGATGCGAAGTATTATGCCTATAGACATGATTTTACAAAACTTTGTGCTCTTGTAACCATTGTGGATGATATCTATTACACTTATAGAACTATTGAGGAGATTAAACTCTTCAATGAAGCTATTAAGATGTAATTATTGTATAGAGAGAGGCTTATTAATCATGTAATTTTTTTATTATTTTAAATAATTAAAATATGATGTAGTCAAGGATGGTGGATCTAATGAAGGACAGTCCAAACCTTATAGCCAACAAAATTACATAGAAGAATAATCAACACAATAGATAACACCACAAAATATTTCAAGTAATTTGCATTAACATGCCCAGTTGTAAGGCCTTCCAAGTTAGGGCCAATTACAAAATGAAACAATTCTGCTAGATCCACAAATAGATGCAATACAATCTCAGCTAGTTCAGCTCTGAAGACAATCAAAAGCTTATGAAAACAATAAGGTAGATCTAAACTTGAGCTCACAAGCCTCCAAGAAATCTCCTTGTCTCCAAGTATGCAAACCCCAAGCTCTACTAGAAACAACTATCAGATATCAATCTAATCTGCAAGAACTTTTCCACAGCTTTGCCAACTCTAGCTTCAAAACCTCAAATCTGACTCACTAAGTCTTCAAGTCATGAACTTCTCTCCTTCTTCCCATGATCCCCCTAAACATCTCCAAACATCCTATAAATACAAGTCATCAGCGACAAGTGGGAAAGATGAAACCCTTAACTCTCCCAAATAAATAATTAAATGCCATACAAGTTAGCTTACAAATGTATACAAACATTTAATTCAACATGTCGGCCTATAACAATAGCTACCAACAATAAATTCACCAAGTCAGCTGAAAAAATACACAAAACTCTAGTCGGTAAGCCAGAACTATCGAGCGACAGTGAATTCACTGAGCAAGCCAGGCATCACTGAGCACCAGTGTCGACCGAGCACTACAGACATGACCGAGTAACAATTTCATCGAGCACCAGAGACTACCAAGTTCCTTTAGTGATCAAGCTTCCTCCAATGACCAAGATCATCGGTCAAGGCTGCAACCGAGTAACACCGACAAAAATACCAACACGCCATGCAGTTTCACCAAGGAAAAAGAGTGCCCCTACCTTAACCTCAGATGCCCCTACATAAAACACCCTAGGTTCCAAAAGATGTTCATATGTGAGAAGAACATCTTTCAAGGTTCAGAACATAAATCCCAAATTGGTTCTTCACATACAAGTCCTCCACCTTTTCTGCTTGCAAATTCTTCCACTTCAGTTTCCTCTATCTCTTCAAGTCTTTTCTTGATAATGTACAGGTCAGTTTTCCAAACTGATCATTCAATTTCTTGAGATCCACAATCTCCACTTGGCTACCAATACTTAGGCCTCTCCTACTGAGCATTGTATCCATCAAAGGCATCAATGAAAACTTCTTGTCATCCTTCTCAATAGTAAACACATTTTAGACATAGTCATAAATAGCTCTGCAATCATATTGCCAAGGTCTACCAACCAATATATAACAACTATTCATCTTCACAATATCACATAACATAAGACCCTTGTACTGGCCAATTTGAACATCAATGAGGCATTATTCTCTAACTTCCAAATCATGAACATCTTGTAACTAGCCAAGCCTATAAGGACAAGGATGCTTCATTCTATATAAACCAAGTTTTTGAACTAGGTCCTCAGCAATAAGGTTATCAATACTACCACTATCAACAATAACATCATAGAGTTTACCTTCAATCTTGCATCAGGTCCTAAACAAGTTCTTCCTCTGACAAGGTTCATCCTTTGTACTGAGCAATGTTTTTCAAAGCAACAAGTTCTCTGATTCAAGTTTTTTCTGAATGTTTTCATTCATCACAACACTTCGTCAGTCAACCTTCTTCTATGTACACTCAAAAGAATGGTGTCCTTCCTCTCCATAGTTATAGAAAGTACCCTTAAAGATAACTCTACCTATCTTCTTCTTTGGTTCGAGAGGTTTCTATCCATCTTCTGCATCAATTAGCTTATCCTTCACCGAGTGATCAATCTTTTCCTTCCCTCGAGAGTTACTAGGTTGTTTCCTCTTCAACTTATCTTTTGCCTTTAGAGCATACTTATAAGAATCTTCAACAGAATCAATCTTCAGCATACCAAGCTCATCCTAAATATTGAATCTTAGACCATTCACATACTGAGCTACCTTTTCCTTACCTAGCTCTTGGTGTCCAAACTGAATAGTAAGTTTGTAGAACTCCTCGGTATAATCTTCAATAGACAAATTCTTATGTTTCAGATTCTAAAACTTCTTAAACAAGTCAAGCTCATAGTTAGAAGGTATGAACTTAGCTGTCAACTTAGTCACCATTAACCTCCACCAATTGAGATATGTTTCACCTTCATCTTCTTGGTCTCTTTGTAGTTCTTTCCACCAAAGAGCAGTGTGTACTTTCAACATTGTGTGTACTAATCTCACCTGAAGAGGATCTTCAATTTCTTCCAGCTCATATAAAACTTCAAGTTCACCAATCCAATCAATTAGATTATCGAGCTTCAAAGTACCAGAGAAAGTAGAAACTTCCATTCGGTAATTACTAAATCAAGCAACAGATCTAGGTAACCGAGTGGTTCTGTCTTCACCAGATTTGTTCCTCCAATCATCACCACTAGAACTAGTAGTTTCAAATTCTTCAAAAGCTTCTTCATAGCCATCCTCAGTACCAACATTCTGAGGTATACCGGTAACAACTCTCATGATCTTAGTGACCATGTCATTCTTCATCAATTCCATCTGAGGTCTGAAATCTGATTTCACTTTCTTTGTGGTCTAGGATTCAATAGTATCACAAAGATCAAAAATAACTCTAGGGTCCAATCTTCTTAGAGGCATCCTTAAAGATAAGAAAATCCCTCTGTAACAAACCCTCACTGACCACCTTGTGACAATTTCCAAGTTGTAAGCAAGTTAGATCTCAACCTGCAATCTTGCAAATAACTAGGGTACAATTTCACAATTTTAGTGCTTTGAATATGCAATCCTGATTGTGCACAATCTCTACTTCAATATGATCAACTTTGCAAGACCAGCCTTACTAGGTTAACCTTCAAGATCAACTATCAGCTCCAACAGGAACAAACCTTCACTCTGATACCACTTGATGCAGTCAAGGATGGTGGATCTAATGAAGGATAGTCCAAACCTTGCAGCCAATAGAATTACATAGTGGAATACTCAACACAAAAAATAACACCACAAATATTTCAAGTAATTTTCATTAACATTCCCGACTATAAGGCCTTCCGAGTTAGGGCCAATTACAAAATGAAACAATTCTGCAAGATCCACAAACATATCTAATACAATCTTAGCTAGTTCAGCTCTGAAGACAATTAGAAGCTTATGGAAATCCTAAGGTAGATCTAAACTTGAGCTCACAAGCCTCCAAGCAATCTCCTTGTCTCCAAGTATGTAAACCCCTAGCTTTTCTACAAACAACAATCAGATATCAATCTGATATGCAAGAACTACAAGAACTTTTACACAACTTCACCAACTCCATCTTTAGAACCTCAAATCTGACTCACTAAGTCTTCAAGTCATGAAATTCTCTCCTTCTTCCCATGATCCCCCTAAATATCTACCCAAACATCCTATAAATACAAGTCATCAGCCACAAGTCAGCAAGACGAAACCCTTAACTCTCCTAAATAGATAATTAAATGCCACACAAGCTAGCTTACAAATGTATACAAACATTTAATTCAGCATGTCGGCCTATAAGAATAGCTACCAACAATAAATTCACCAAGTCAGCTCAACAAATCACATAGAACTCTAGTCGCTAAGCTAGAACTACTAAGTGATAGTGAATTAACCGAGCAAGCCAGGCATCACCAAGCACTAGTGTTGACCGAGCACCGTAGACATGACCAAGTAACAATTTCACTGAGTGCCAGAGACTACTGAGTTCCTTCAGTGACCAAGCTTTCTTCAATGACAGAGATCATCTGTCAAGGCTGTAACTGACTAACACCGACCAAAATACCAACACCACATGCAGTTTCACCTAGGACAAAGAGTGCCCCTGCCTTAACCTTGAATGCCCCTGCATCAAAATATTATGTGATTGAATTTTAGTAGTCATTTTTTCATTTAATTGATAGATATTAAATTATAGTTCCCTATTAATGTTGTTGCTTTGCATTTTATAAGATATACATGCACTAGAGTGCATGCCAATATAAAAACTAATTTATTGTATTGGCATGTTTGTCTCTTAGGTGGGATTCTTCACTTCCTAATAGTCTTCCTGAAAATATTAAAATTGCATATAAGGCATTTCACATGGCAATAAATGAAAGTGCACAACCAGTAAAGAAGACTCAAGGATGAGACATGCTCCCTTATGCAGGCAAAGTTGTATAAATTTAATTCTTTCTTATTTCAAAAATTATATGACTAACTTCATGCCTACACCATTTTTAATATATAGAACTAAATAAATTTTATTGATTTAGTTTTAGTTTCCCTTACCAAGTATTTATAAGATTTATCTCTAACTCTAATTTCTAAAATCAGATAGTATGTCAACCTTGATTTTGAAGTTCTAGTTAGTAGCACAAATATATATGTTGGTTTATTTGGTTGTTTAAATAAACACTATTTTTTTCTCATGTTCCTTTTATTTTATTTTAAATTGAATTCATATTACAGTGATAACACATCTTGGAAAGAGGTTTCCATTTTTCTTTATAAGATTTCTATGTTTGACTCTAATCCCCAACATTAAATGATATGTCAACATAGATTTACTAGTTATAGTTAGTAGCACAAACATAAATGTTTTTTTATTTGGTTGTTTGACCAAATGCTACTCTTTTCTCACTCTTCTTTTATTTTGTTTTAATTAGAATTCACATTATAGTGATAAAATAATTTGAAAAGAGGCTAAACTATTTTTCTTCTATGTTTTTATTAAGTATTTTTAGATTTATTTGAAAATGACTACTTCTTATATAGAGAGTTATGATATATTATTTTTTAATAAATTCAAAAGTTTTTTAGAATTTTTAAAAATTTATATAATTTATTAGGTTATTAAGGTTTACATTTAAAAATCTAGTTATTAAGTTAATTAGAAGGGTGGAAAGTTGTTCTCACAATCAGGGAATAATGTCTTTCTAAAACTACTACATTGGATGTAATAAAATAGTGAAATGTTTACAATGAAATTCCCAATTTGATTATTTTAAGAATGTAAATATTTTTCTATTTTATTTTTGTTATTCAACATTAGTATCAAAGTGCAGACAAAACCTAATGGACTTCATCAATGACCTAGCTCTGCTGGATATGGATCTTCAAGGTGCTGACTTTACCTGGTCAAACAGGTAGATTGGAATGGATTGCATTCAAGTTTGTTTGGATAGGGCACTGTATTCGGTTGAACATCTACAATCTTAACCTCTTAGCCCTGGTTTGTGTAGGCTTAGACCACTCCCCCATCTCACTTTCCCTGGATCAGATTGATAAGAAAATGAACTTTCCCTTCAGATTTGAAAAGATGTGGGTTTCCCATCCTAATTGTCTCAATAAAGTCAAAGAGTGGTGGAACATAGATGTTGAGGGCACAACCATGTTTAGAGTGGAAAAAAAGCTAAGGAATATCAAATGTAATGTCAAAAATTGGAACAGAGAGGAATTTGGTCACATCTTTACCTCTAAAGATAACATTCTCAATGAAATTAACTACATTCAAGCCGAAATCTAGAAACAAGGCTATGATGAAGATATATTGCAAAAATAAAAAGCCATCTTGTCAAATTACCATAACATTATTGGGCAAGAGGAAATTTTCTGGAAGCAGAGATCGAGGTCCATATGGCTCAGGGAAGGGAACTGAAATACTCACTTTTTCCATGTCTCCACTATGAGACACGGTGCTGCTAACAGGATAAGTAGAATCAAGAAAGGAGACCAAGCTCTTACAGAAGACAAGGATATCACTAATGAGGCAATCACTTACTTTTCTCATCTCCTCTCTAAAGATCAGGGGATATCCAGAAAAGACCAGATCTATTTCCTTGATAATGTTGGCAATTTGGCTGAGTTGGTTACATAGATGTTCTCATTATGGAAACATATGATCTACATGAAGATCGCACAAGTCAGAGAGCTAGTATGTCAGAGCACAATGCAAAATTATCTAAGTATGAGACAATGTATTTTTGCCAGTGAACCTGAAGACAATTTTGATTTTTGATGTTGATTGGAGTAAGTTCATTGCTTGCACACTTGAACATAGACTCTATGGTGACTATTGAAGACTCATCTCAGAGCGCAAGTTAGTACAACATGTACAGAAGAAGTTATGATAGTTTTACTAAAGACAATGTTAAGCCGACAAGATAAAATATGAAGACAAAATTGATAAAGAGTTAAGGGATTATTTTGTTTATCAAAATAATGACTTAACAATATAAAGGGATGACATCCTAGATGTTAACCCTTGGATAAATATGTTTGTAATATGACAGCCGATTGGAAAGTTATTAATCTTAATAACTTGTATAAAGATATGTAAGGATGTAATTGTAAAAGAGAAGTAATGTATATGTGCATGTAATTGCAAAAGTGAAGAGCAATGAAGAGATATTGATGCAAGAAGTATAAGGTTATGTACCTTGACCTATTTTTGTAATTAGTAAATATTGTATATTACTTGTTTGGACAGTGGCCTCATCTGGTAATCACATTTTCTACTGCCAACTCCTAATAGGGTTGAGGCTTCTAACAAGGCCTATAGTCCCTTAATCATGACCGAGACACTATATGCATGTAGTAGACTCCTAATAGGGTCAACATCCTTAACATGATACTTTTGATTAGTGGATCTTTGTGGGTACCATCCCCACTGAGGTTTTCCCTTGGCTAGGGTTTCCTCAAGAACAAATAATGTGTTATGAGTTCTTTAGTTTTATTGCTATGCATGTTGTTTAGCTTCCTATGTTATGCATGTGTTAAGATAATCTTTTATATCCATAATTGGGCAAAAGTTAAAGTTTATAGAATACTAATTCACACCCCCCCCCTCTTAGTATTCCCTATTTCTAACAATTGGTATCAGAGCTTAGTTACTCAAAAAAGAATCATTCAAGGAAAGCCTAGCAACTTGAGTAAGATCTCTATGGATATGGATTAGCTACAGAAGAATCTTGAAGAAGCTCTTGAATAGATTGATATTCTTACTGAAGAAAGAGACACTCTGAAAGGAAAATATGATGATGCAAAGACCTCATTGAGAAACTAAATTTTTTTTTGGAAGATTTCAAATCTGAAAAGGAATCAAAAATTCACATTGAAGATTGTGATGACAATTTAGAAAAAGAAAATGAGATCCTTAAACATGAACTTAAGATAGAAAATCTAAAACTAAGTTGGAAAGATGGAAATGGAAAGAATGAAGCAAATCTAAAATTTGAGAATGAAAATCTTAAGCTTGAAAATGAAGGGCTAACATCTAAACTTGAGAAAGTCAATCTGTAGTATGTTGAACATGAGAAATACAATACAATTGTGAAAGGAGAACTGACTCAATCTAAGCAGCAACTTTAAAGACTATATTCAACTAATGAGAAGATTGATGAACACATATCTTATCAAAACCCATTCTATGATAAAACTGGTCTTGGATTCAACACTTTTAAAGAAAATGAAGAAAGCAAGGAACCAAATCTGAAAATATATGAAGGCATAGATGAGAAGAAGTCTGATGAGATTAACAAATTTGAAGATACACCTAAGGAAGAAGAACCACCTAAGCAAGAGGAATCACCTAAAGGTATATAAAGAGAATTCAAAGGTAGACGTTTTTCTTGTAATATTGTTGGTCATATGAAGAGAGATTGCATAGGTAAGAAATTTAAACCTCTTAATGGTTATTGTTATAATTGTCATGGTTTTAGACATAGAGCTATTGAATGCAGAAAACCTAAATTTGTTGAAAATAACAATAGTAGTAGAATGTTTAGAAATACTAACCATGCAGATAAGAAACCTATTGAAGATATGAACAGAAGAAATGCAATAGTATGTTACAGATGCAACAAGGTTGGACATATTGCTAGAAATTGTAGATCACAGATCAATCAGCTTGGACCAAGATATGGAAACAATGGAATAGTTTGTCAGATATGTAACAAGATTGGACATAGAGAAAGGTTTTGCAAAATGAACTATAGAGTTTTTCATACCAATCCTAACCCTAAAAGTCATGTAAGAAGAAATGAAGATGCAAGAAATAGTCAGAAAGAATGTTGTAGGAATTTAGATGAAGTGAACTTTGTTAAAAGTAGAGATCAAGGAAATATATTCAGTACTGAAGGTAGTCAGAAAGGTGAAGTATCAAATGGTAAGGATGAATCTTTACCTGACCCATCTCAAAGTACTTAATTCATATGAATTATAGTAAAATAGGAACTTAGATTAGAGTAGAAATTAATATATGATGAATTGAGTCTTGTGTAGTTAATACAAGGTATTATATGATGTTCTAATGCTATGGTTAAGAGTGCAAAGAAAAATATTATGTTTTGCGAGATCGCAAGAAGTTTTAAGTTTTGCAGGTTAACAGAATCATCTTTTTGGAAAGAAGTGGCAAAAGAATTGAATGTGATGTCCGATCTAAGTGAGATTGAAATGATAAAAGGTCACGAACAGTGTTATTTGATCATCAAATCAAATACAAGGAGATCAAAGAGTAGTGATTGCAAGTGTTTTGCAAGGATTTGGTGAAGAATTTTTGTGCCGAATCTACGCAAGCCCTAAATCATGAAATCGAGGTATTTTACTTGGTAGATCTTTAAATCAATTAAGGAATTAGAGGAAATCATGGATATTTCTTTGATTCACAATGTTAGAGATAAGAATAGACCTAAAATGAAAAGGGAACTAGTAGAACCCTTGGAAGATGATCCTAGGTTAGCTTTATCATCCATACCAAATGAAGTTTTACATCTAGGGAATATCAGAAGTTATCTGGGATGTAAACTAGAGACTATCAATGATAGTGATTTCACTAAGGAATATCAGAAGATCTATAATTAGGACATGTCATTGAAAGTAGGGTTTGAGCATTTGAAAGATAATGAGATCATTAAGGATGTTTTACAATATAAATTTGACAATGAAGAATGTACCAAGATAATCCTAAGCATAATTCACAATGGAAAGTTTTGGTTAGATGACAGAGTGATAGATATCACAGTTGATTTAATTCATGAGGTAACTGGACTATCTAAAATTGGAGCCATTCCTTTGAATAAGAAAAACTTTAGGAAAATAGTCATAGAAAACACAAATTCGTCGTATAATGGCAGACGAATAGTAATTAGCAAGACACAACAAGACAATGTTAGATACTTGTGTAAGATCCTAACAACTAAGTTTTGTACTTACTCAAGAGAAGATCACATGGTAGCTAGAATGATACATGCGGCTTATTTGATGTGTGTTGATAAAGTACAAGTTGACATGTGTGAGATTTTGAGGATTCTGTTGTTTGAGAATTTGGAAAAGATAAAGAAGACTAAGTATTCACAGTTTAGATTCTCATCTTTAATCACTTATACATTTTTTCATTTATTGAGAATATTTTTGTTCACCATTGGAAATGACTAGAATGATGGCCAGACTACAATGGAAAGGATTAACACAGTGTATAGGAGGCATGTTATTGATAAAGTAAATGAAACTGTACTGTTGCTAATTAAATCATTTCAGAATTTGATGTCTAGTAGATAAAGGATCCCATAGTGTCTTGTGGAGAAGTATAAAAATGAGATATGTTTCATGGTTGATACTGACTTTACTTACATTGAAGTGGTAGAACCTAGAATAGAGTTCTAAGACCCTCTTGGCTATGAGATATCTAAGATTGAGATAGAAGAATATGTGAGAAGACTACTTAAGTGCAAGATGGCTACTCACTATAACAGGTTTGGAACCTTTGAGGAGAACTTCAACTCCACAAAGACCATCCTTGAAGAGAAACAACCAAAGAAAAGATTTGAGAGTACAATCAACAAAATTCTAAAAGATATAGGGATGACTAAACATGAGTTCTTGGTAACCAAGCAAATAGTAGCAGCAATTAGAGATATTGGAAAAAAGGAAGTTTTACTTGTACTATTGGAAAAATGGTCAGTGCTCCCCTCAGGATTCATGACATGGTTTAACAGCCTCATGTGTCTTCTATAAGTCTAGTGGTTGTATCGGGCATTAACATGTCGATATTTTGGTGCAACAATAGCCACTAATTGTAACAAGTGGTATTAGAGCTTGGTCATAGGTTCGAATCTCCTCTAGTAACGCTGAGGGGGAGATTGTTGGAAAAATGGTCAGTGCTCCCCTCAGGATTCATGACATGGTTTAACAGCCTCCTGTGTCTTCTATAACTCTAGTGGCTATATTGGGCATTAACAAGTCAATCTTTTGGTGCAACGATAGCCACTACTTATAACATGTACCACCTCTATCATCAATTATAGTACAACAAGGGGAAACACTAGTTAAGGTGAAAGTGGAAGAAACAGAGAAGGAAAAAAAAAAAAGAATATCCACTAGATAAACCTCCTCCACACCTAGCAAAAGAATAAAAGAGATTGCTACTGGACCGAGTAAGAGGTAGAAGACATTAGTGCCATCAGTTCAAAGGAAAATTGCAAAAAAAAGATGATGAAGACGCTCCTATTAAGAAGAAAACTTGGAAACATAGAATTAGGAAGGTTAATGAACAAATTATTCAAGATGGAGACTTTACGAAAATGAACAAATATTATGATGTCTATGATTATGTAGAAAGATTGAATCTAGAAAATGCAGTGGTAAAGTATATGATTTTATTTGATAAGAAATTTGATACAATTTAGGGTAAGATACCTAATGCCTTGTACAAGAAACTTGTAAATAGAAAGAAGAGAGCATTAGAGGAAGACCTAACTATTAGAGAAAATATTGTAAGAAAAATTTGTGTTGTGAGAGATGAAGAACAGTTCAATCAGATTATGAAGGATCTAAATGCCCATCTGAGAACCAAGAAGAGAACTATTCAGATTATGGGAGGTAGATAGGAAGAAATTAACATAGAAATAGAGAAAGCAATCATTAAGGTTATGAAAGAGAATGCTAGAGAATCATCAATTGTAATAGAATCTAAAGATCAAGCAGAAGAAGTAGAACAAGAGGACATTCCCTCTCCACTAGCCATAAATATTGAGGATGAAGCCATGAATGTTGAAGGAAATAATATCACCTTGGATAGTGATGATAACTTATTCAAGAATTTTGAAAACATTATTGACAATTTAGCTTTTGAAGAGCGGGATAGTATCAAAGGAGAAGAGAAGACAAAAACCAAAATTGTAGAACCTAAAGTTGTAGAGAAACAAGTATCTGTTCCCACTCAAGAAGAAATCAATCTTACACCTGAGACTGGCAAGAAAACTCAGATTGGTTTGATGATTGAGAATTTGGGAAAGGACGTAGATGATGATGATCAGATGGAATTGATCACATCTTTGAACAAGATCATCGGAAAGAACAAGAAAGTAAAGATTTTTGAAGGATGCATGAAGGAGCTTACTGAGAAGTTACAAGGCATTATTACTACACAAATTGTAGAATATGACCCTCTAGAAAGAGAAAAGAAAGTGATTAATACTTTTGATGGTGAGTTTACAAATCTATCTGATATAGCGAAGATGAAAGCTCAAGCAACTTATGAGGCAAAAACACTTTTGGACATTTGTCAAAATATCAGGAATGATATCAATAACCTTGATATCTATATAAAGGACTTGAGAAAGAATTTAGAAAGAGGAAAATCCTTGTACATTCAGTGTACACAATCAGAGAACTTGGTAGTAGAGGAAGTTCAGAAGATGAGGATGAAGGAAGCATAAATTCAGAATGAGATAAACCTTCTTTCGAGCTCCAATGTTAAGATATTTAATATTGAGCAGAAAATTTGCAAGATTTATGATGAAATAAGAGTTTTGTAAGATGACAAGGATGGGAAGTTGAAGAGATTCACTCTTTTAAGAGAGCACATTTCTATAAAATTGAGCACTATTGAAGGACAACTTGAAGAATGTCTTTCAGCCAAGACATCTTTTTAGAAGTTTAGTTATGAAAATCTCCAAGCATGTGTGATTGTATCTTATGGATTATGCCCACTACTCAGTGTGGCAGATTCAATTAAGAAATCATGGGAGAAAGAGTTAGAGGCCATGAAGATTAACTTTGTAGATTGTGTTGCAAGCCTATTGGCTTTGCAATATTGAATTAAGGTATAACTTTTTGTGAACATAGTTTTGTAACCCTCCTTACCTTTTTTTTGTCATTATTGTCAAAGGGGAAGAGATATATAGCAAAAATTTGATAAGGATACATACTCTTAGGGGGAGTACAGTATATAGAAACGATTCACAAAGTCATAAGGACAATATATACATATTTTGTATTATGGCCACAATTTTGAATTTTTGGAGTCTAAGACTTAGCCAATTTTCTCATATGTTTCCACCAATGACAAAGGGGTAGATTGTTGACATAGGAGGGGTAAAATGTTTTATTGTAAAATTCATTGCAAAAGTTTTATTGTAAGATAATGACAAGTGGTGTTTTTATAAACCATTGTCAAATATCATTTATAGAGCATGACTTAGTGGGTAGACCAGTCTTCTTAGACTAGCTATTTTTAGGGGTCCCATTTTCCTCACCCCCCTAGAATCTCAAGAATCTGGCATCCAAATTTATGAAGCTTTTATAGCCCTATATGCAGTTATTTTCTATCTTTGGGAGGTGTGGGTCATGATGCAAATTCCTAGGTTTACTTTTTATTCCTCTCACTTTTGTGATTGAAGTTAGTTCTTCTTTCCCTCTTTCTTGGAGGTGAATGCTTATAGCTCTGGAGAAGCAAGCTATATTTTGGATCCCTTCAATTTAATTCATAGCAATTATCCTTCTTTTCCTATAGCTTTGTGAGTTATTTTGGTGAATTTTATGTCATGTATTTTGATAAAAATTGGTCCTTTACTTGATATGTTATTCATTTAGATGTTCACAAATAATTTTATTTCCTAAAGTCTCAGTCTTTGTGCATTTGAATGTATTTGGGTTTGTAGAATTCATTTTCCCTCCTCATTTACAACCAACACTTGGTTATTTGTAAGGGAAAAATCAAATTAGGAAGAAGTTTTGATGCTCAAGTTATGTTCTGAATCACACTATGAGTTTTTTTTCAGTTTGTCGATCTATCAAAGTTCAATGACTCACCTAGTTTTAGTTTTAGTTTCATGCACTGTCTCTCCCTTTTCCTTCAAAGTTCAGTGTAGTTTTAGGTGATTCAAGGGGAAGCCGGCCCCAAATCCATAGGTTTACTCTTTGATAGGTTACCCACAACCTGAGAGTAGTCCCATGTTTCATGGGATTGCTAGGTTTTACACTTAGCCATACTCGAGTGCAATCCCTAGGGACAATATTTTTTGGCACGCCTGGTGGGACAACTTTGTTTCCCATTATTCACTAAGATTCTGGTGTGATCCTCAGTGTAATCAGCCTTTAAGAGGTAGTTTGTTTCAAGCAACATGGTGACTCTTAGAGAAATCTATTGGTCTGAGTAGTTCAAGTGCTCATAAGTTTCAGGAAATATCTTTTTACCAACTCATTTGATGAGCAAGCATGTCAATTCCTAATGCATATTTTCCCTATCACCCCCCATATCATGAGAAAGCTACCCATGTGCCGGCATTCATTCCATATCAAGCTGGCCAAATAGTAGCATATACTCAAAATAGCTCACCAATAGTAGGTTACCAGCATGCAATACCATACCCTCCCACCCAGCACCAAGCATCCTGGCAACATTCCTATCAACCACCCTATGAAGATAACCATTACAATCGTTAGAACCAAACTAATGTCACTTCATATTCAAACTCCATGTCCTCTTTTTTGGAAATTTTTTAGTAGGAGATGAGCTCTTTCATGAAGGACTATGTAGATATGAAGTCTCAGAAAGAGGAGCTCTCAAGGTAGCTACATGACCAGATAGCAATTCATGAGTAGATCCTTGAAGAGAAGAACCATCTAATCTTGACACAAGAGAAGGTTTATAAGAAGAGTCTGGAGGATTGTCAAGAATTCATAAGGGGCATCTACCAGAAAGCTACAAAGAATGAGGAAAATCTCTGAAAAGAGTTAGCAGAAAAGGATGTATTTCATGATCACGAGTAGGAGACACTTGCCAAGCAAATTCCAAAAAAGGATCAATTGATTAAGAATCTATTGGTGCAAGCACCAAGTCAAGGAGATCAAGAGGTCATGGCTTCTTGAATGAAAGAAGGCTCACCAGATCCACCAGTGGAAGGCAATAAAGACTTAATGCAGTTTTGGAGACACTCATGGACTAAGTATCCAGGTTAAGAGATGCCAGCTCTTTTTAAGGAGGAGATCTAGAAGGATATTTCTCATGTTGCTGAAAGGAACCTAGAAACTTTGTAGATGAGACAAGAGACTCACAAGGTACAAATCCCAAATTTATTGCCTAGTGAATCCATTAGCACTTCTATTGATTTTCCAAGCTTTAGGATTTCTCCTTCTGTTTAGAATCTTAGTCATCAAGAGCCTAATCTCCATGCATTTTTAGAGCCTATTCATGACCCTATCTCAGATTTCCAGCCACTTCATTCTATTCCTATAGATGAGACACCTAGAAGGTTTGACTTCTTAAGTGACAATGAGCCCATCTTGCAACAAATAAAGCCCTATAAGCCACTTCCTAAAGAACCCCCTACACCTCATAGCATTTCAAGCCACCAAGAAGAAGATGAATCTTATCTTTTAGGTGTACTTTTTCATGATGATCATGAGGAACAAGTAGATTTATCATATGATGATGGATTAGAGAAGCCATATAAGGATCAGAAAGAAAGTGAAGAGGTTGAAATTCTAGCTGATTTATTTGAAGAAATGCCTTCTTATATTGAGCAAGATGAAGTAGTGCAAGATTTACTAGTTGAGCTCTCTTATTATGATAAGAAAGATGATATAGTTGCTGCTAACTTAGAACAACAAGATGATTTTGATATGATAATTGATGTTTTCTAATCCACTCTTTTTGATGTTCCTCATCTTCCTAAAAAGGATAATAGCTTACATGTTCTTGAGGAAGAGTTTGTTTTTCAGGAGGTTAATGTTGTCTCAATTGCAGAATTTAAGCCTGTCAATAATAAAGTGGTGGGTAAATCCCATGAATTCTATTTATTGGACCACAAGGAGGGACTAGTTATGGTTGAGGACCTGATGCGATTTGATAGCTTGAATGATCTATTGAAGGTTCCAATTGATGAAGAGGATAATCCTCTAATTGTAGAAGAAGAAATGGTATGGAAAACAATCATGGAAGGGAAAAATTTTTATCAGCATGCGAAAGATATTTGTAAGATGCATACTAAGAAGCAAGATAGGCCTAGTTTCACACTCTCAAGGGGGTGCCCTATTAGATATCTATCTTAGGAGGGGTCAAGTGAGACATGCATACTCAAGGTTTCAATGGAGGATGATGTTAGAGGTCCATTTCTTGGTGACTAGGAGCTTGTTCAACCTTATCAGCCTCCTTGGGAGGACAACAGCTATGATCTGATCAAGGTTAGTAGTCTGGTCTACCAGATTCAAAATTTGATATGCCAGACAGGTCAGTACATTTTTTTGTTCCATGTTCTCTTTGTTAGCATCAAATATGAAAAGTATAATGTTTTGAGGAGAATGTGAAGCTATTTCAATAGTCCAGCCAATGGATTTGTTTGACCAGTTTTCTGATACTAGTTAGATTAGGGTAGGGTAGAAGTTTTTTTTCCTATTTCCCCTAAGTGCCTTATCATAATTTTTCTTTCTGTTTAGTTTTTAGTTGGGTTGGGTTAGAAATAAGCCTGAGTAGTCTTGATAGGCAGTCAACTTTAGTTTTGTTGAAGAGGAGGAGGTTGTTTTTGTTGGGAGGCAAGTTCAATTTTGTGGCTTAATGACTCTATGCCCAATGGATCTATAAGGTAGCTAACCAAGATGCTTAGCAAGCAAGCACTCCATAGAGGTCACCAAAATGTTGTCATATTGTTACTCATTCTTAGATTGGAGGCCTAATTACTAGATGAGTTGTACCCTAGTTTATGTTATTAAGTTATCTTGCTTAATATTTGTGTTCATTTTCCTTGCAAAGTACATGAAAGGGAAAGAGATAAATTTTTGCATCTAAGATTACATGTGCATATATCAATGTTAAGCATGTTGTATAAGAGAATTGAAAAAGAACATTTATCTGAGCTCACACAGGCCATGAGCATAGCCATTATCAGAATTGAATGAATGAGTACATACATACATATACAATGAATATAAGATACAGGGGTAGCAGACATTTCCTGGTAATGGTGTCTTGATCAACATTGTTTCCAGTCCTATCTAGAGAGCTCATGAAATCTAGAACCTACAAGGAGAGAGAAAAGTAGAGGGGTCAGATCCAATGGATCTAAGTAATGAATGGTGCCATAGTATTTATAATACATGCGTATATGCACCCAGTCACAAACCTCTGACAGGGGCTGTGCTCAGGGCATGTGCATCAATGAGCCTCCAGAAATAAAAGAGATACCATTTTTTTCACTAATGTGTTTGTTCCATGTGCAAATGAATGACCTTGACTTGTGATGTAGTCAATGCCAGGAAAACCTCATTTCCTTGGTAGTGGCTACATCACAGGCCAAAGACCACCCATGATCAACAATGTAACATTCAGTGGGACACTCAAGGGGCACAAAGATAAATCATGTGAAGCATGGTCAGAGCACAAGCAATCATCATCAAAACAAAATGGTACATAGGTCTGCATGACTCTATCTCATGTTCATAGGACAAGTATGTTAATCTACATTTTAAGGCTAAGAAAAAGCTACAAATAATGTAATGAATGCATAACATGAGTAGGGAAATCACATGGTACAATAAATAGTTGCAGTAGATGTTGTGCAAATTAGAAAATGGAAAAGTGAGGCCTTGAGGTCTGTACAACACAACTAATAAGATATGAACAGAATAGGGCACATGTATAGAGCCATTGAGGTAGGGAATCAACACAAAATAATGTACAATTTCTCAAACATAATGTAGTAAACTCCAATGAACATCAACATCAACTATCATCCTCCATATAATGTGGCTTGTGGGTTCCAAGAAATCAAATAACAAGCACCAATATTATATAGTGAACATCAATGGCGAAAGGATAGGTTTCAAAACCATGCGCTGCTAAGCATACAGTCAACAATAGACAATGGTATGCACTAGCTCTTGAGCTATGTACAAGAAATAATAGTGATCAATAGAATAACAATGATGCCATGAACCATGCAGCAAAGTTATGAATGATCATGTGCCCTGGTCTCACTCATGGACCACCAAGGATAAGTCAGAGCAAGTCAACGATGCTCTAACTCATGGATCATCAGGCATCGGGTGTTCACATCAATATTTTCAAATGCAGCATGAGCTTAGCAAGTGACACTAGCATCCGGAACCAAATACATTCAAAGCACTAATGCCATTCCTTAGCATATAAAAAACCATGCCCTCGAGAGTCCAGAGGGGCCAGAGACACATTGTAAACAAAAATCCATAATATCAATGCAGAGAAGTTCAAAGTATAATGCTAATATACAATGATGCCATAGTCAGCATTAACAAAGAAATATATAATGATGCCCTAGTTACAAAGCAATAGTGCTACATAAAATACAATACCAATGCCCTAAAACCTTCCATGATCATAAAAGGATTCCCTAGCCTTATGGCTCATAGACTGTAAAATAGTGAATATATGCTTTGAATGCATAAGAAGATTGAAGTAATACCATGCGACATGGAGAATAACAAAAAATGGAAATCATAGCACCCTCAAGGAATAGATAAAGAGCACGTGCACATGAAAGCTAACACAGAGTCATGCCCTAGCTCTTTAGCTCATTGGCACCAGTAGTAACACCAACACAATAGTGAGGCAATGAGCTTGTGGGCCTGTACATTAAGGGAGATCCAAGCATACACGGGTCACATAAAACAACAACATAGCATGCAACACCATCAAAAAAAATGCCATACAATGTTTTCTTTTAACAGTGAATTTAAACAGAAGGCATTCAAATGATAATGGGATCAAATAGGAGCTCTATAATGGTGACACATGCTTTAGATTCATGGCCCTAGTAGAAACATAAAGATAGGGATCAACTGCGGCAATGAATTCATCGATGATATGTTAGATGCACAATCACACCATCCAACAACAGATAACAAGTAGTGGAAGGGCTTCATGGGCAGACCCCATCACAAAGTAGGATTGGTGACATTAAATACATTAATACACAATCCTCCCCACAACATGCCAATAAAGTCAAGTGATACCAATGCTAGTGGGAATCAAATCGTGATGCCCTAAATTTTTTGTAAAATGTGAACATGTATACAACAGTAATGCCCTTGAATTCTATCAAAGGTAGAATGCTAGCAGCACCCTCAAAAATTGAGGAGATTAATAGTGATAACACAAATGTAGAGAAAGAAATAACATTCCACAAACATAATGCCCTGATCTATTCATGAAATGCTGCCAATGTTTAAATCATATAGAGCAATGCCCTAGAAATTGAAACCGGTTGCAGAGAATGATGTATAGATCAAGTGCCTACCTCAAGATATCAATGCCATGAAGATCAGACATAGCTATTTCCAAATCTAAGCTACAGTGGAGTGCCGTAGAAATTGAAACTTGCCATTTGTCAAACAAGAAAGGTATACAGTGCCAGTGGTGGGAGGGTTTTGATGAATTGGCTATTGAATGTTTTTCTCCCCTTTTTTGTAGGGTTGAGATTTACTAGCAGATTTGTTTTTCTATGCATCTATTCTTTTAAGCAGAGTTGGTTTTGGTTTGATGAACATTAGGTTTGGGGTTAAGTTTTAAAGCTAGGATTGCAATTAGGGAGCGGCCTAAGTTTATGGGTGCCTAAGCATATGTTTGGATATATTCATGTAGGTGGATTTATTCAATGTAAATACTCTTTAAAATATATTTTCCCCTTTTTTAATATTGGGTTGAGAACATTTTTTGAAGTACATTAAATCCACTTTATTTGGCATAGGAGGGGTAAAATGTTTTATTGTAAAAGTCATTGTAAAAGTGTTATTGTAAGATATTGACAAGTGGTGTTTTTATAAACCATTGTCAAATATCATTTATAGAGCATGACTTAGTGGGTAGACTAGTCTTCTTAGACTAGCTATTTTTAGGGGTCCCATTTTCCTCACCCCCTTAGAATCTCAGGAATCTGGCATCCAAATTTATGAAGCTTTTATAGCCCTATATGTAGTTATTTTCTATCTTTGGGAGGTGCGGGTCATGATGTAGATTCCTAGGTTTACTTTTTATTCCTCTGACTTCTGTGATTGAAGTTAGTTCTTCTTTCCCTCTTTCTTGGAGGTGAATGCTTGTAGCTCTGGAGAAGCAAACTATATTTTGGCTCCCTTCAATTCAATTCATAGCAATTGTCCTTCTTTTCCTACAACTTTGTGAGTTATTTTGGTGAATTTTATGTCATGTATTGTGATAAAAATTGGTCCTTTACTTGATATGTTATTCATTTAGATGTTCACAAGTACTTTTATTTCCTAAAGTCTTAGTTTGTGTGCATTTGAATGTATTTGGGTTTGTGGAATTCATTTTCCCTCCTTATTTACAACCAACACCTGGTTATTTCTAAGGAAAAAATGAAATTAGAAAGAAATTGTGATGCTCAGGTTATGTTTTGAATCACATTGTGAGTTTGTTTTTAGTTTGTGGATCTATCAAAGTTTGACGAATCACCTAGTTTTGGTTTTAGTTTCATGCATTCTCTCTCCCTTTTCCTTCAAAGTTCAGTTCAATTTTAGGTGATTCAAGGGGAAGCTGGCCCCGAATCCAGAGGTTTACTCTTTGATAGGTTACCCACAGCCTGAGAGTAGTCCCATGTTTCATGACATTGCTAGTTTTTACACTTAGCCATACTCGGGTGCAATCCCTAGTCACAACAGGCATGAAGATAGCAATTGAGTGGCGAGTGAAAGAATTACACATTCATGGAGACTCACAACTTGTAATACACCATGTCAATGATGTGTACCAGCCAAAAGATGATAAATTAGTTCCATACAAATGCATGGTAGATGACTTAAAGAAATATTTCATATCTATCACATTTGAACAAATTCCTAAAATAGAGAACAAGGTCATCGATGCTATGGCAAATCTATCATCTCTACTACAACAACACAAACATGAGCTACATTATGAGTTCTTGGTGGAAGCACTGTCATTTCCTACATATTATTCCCCTGAAACTGACATGATATGAACTATTGTTGGTCATGATTCTTCCAGATATAAAAACCTTTTCTCCTACCTTCAAGACCAAATCATACCCAAAACCTTCAACCACCATAAGAAATGATACCTTATCCAAAATATATCCCGGTATGTCATCATTGGTAATGATCTATACAAATAGAGTCTAGATGGTACACTTCTTAGGTGTTTAGAACGTGAAGAGTCTCAATGTTCATTAGATGAAGTCCATGATGGTATATGTGGATCACATTCCAATAGTTTAACACTAGCTCAAAAACTTATTAGGGTTGGGTACTATTGGCCTGAAATAGAAAAAGAGGCAATCAAGTATGCTAAGAACTATCAAAAGTGTCAAGTACATGGAAACTTGATTCATGCACTAGGGATAGATCTTATTCCCTTTACTACACAATGTCCTTTTCAACAATGGGAATTTGATCTGATTGGAGCCATTTATCCACATTCCTCTAATGGACATACCCATATTATTACAACTACAGACTATTTGACAAAATGGGTAGAGGCAGTTCCTTTGACTCAAGCAATCAGCAAGCAAATCTCTATGTTCATTATGAACTACATCATATGTTGGTATGGGATTCCACACTCTATAGTCACAGATAATGCTGGCCAATTCAAAAACAAGGACCTAGATTCCTTATGCTCAAAGTTCAAGATAACACAACATTGGTCATCCATATATTATCCTCGAGGGAATGGACAAGCAAAAGCATCAAACGAGAACCTGTTGAAAATCTTGCATCACATAGTTAATAAAATAGGAAGAGACTGGCATCTCATGATCAATCCAGCTCTTTGGGCCTATAGAACAAGTATCAAAATGCCCACTGGGGCTACACCATTCGCTTTAGTTTATGGGTCTGAAGTGGTAGTGCCTATTAAGGTTGAAATCCCATCACTAAGAATCAAAATGCATGGTCTAGTAACTAATGATGACTATAGAGTGTCTAGGTTGCAAGAACTTGAACTACTAGATGAGTGCAGACAAGCAGCATATGATCATCTCAAATTATATCAAAAGAGAATGTCTAGAGGTTGCAACAAGAAAGTCAAACATAGAGAATTTTAGGTTGGTGATCTAGTCCTCAGAGAGAATCCTAAAAATCAATTACATATAGAATGCAAGGGAAAGTTTGAACCCAACTAGCTGGGTCCCTTTTTTATCACTACTAATTTTGGCTCTTTAGCCTATCAACTCTCAATGACTAAAGGAGAATGGCTCTAAGAACCAATAAACATTCTCCATCTGAAGAAATTCTACACCTAAGGCATTCAGTATTCAAAAATGTCCTTCAAAAATCATAAAAATTAGAAAAAGTCCTGAAAAAATGAACATCTTGGTGAAAACCTAGAAATAGGCTCCTTGATGATTCACAAAAAAATTAAAAAAATAAAAACGTACAAAAAAATTGAAAAGATAAAAATACAAAAAAAGAAGAAAAAGAAAAAGTGCCTTGGTGAAAACCTGGAAACAGGTGCCTTGGTAGGAAAAAATAGAATCTCTTCCAAGATGGTGAGACCCAAGAAATGGGCACCACTTGTTCAAAACACTCCATCTATCAGTGCAATCTTGGTCTTTCCCAGCTTTCAATCTTGCTTTAGTTTGTACATATCTCCTAGTTTGTTTCTGTATTCCTATTTTCAATAAAGTTTGTTTGTACACTAACCTACAAAAGCCTCTATATCCAATCAAAGTTTCAAAACCTAGGGGCAATCAATGTCATATCCTGTAGTCCTCAAGAACCTTAGATGTGTCATATCTAGTTAGAGTCCTTTGAAGCTACATCTGATTCAGTCTATCTGTTTCCTCTCTAGAAAGGATTTTGCATCTACAACAACACAAAAAAACATCAACAACAAACTGAAAACCATCTATGCTTCACATGCTTTTATCTCCTTATATGCTTACTGATTCACATTGATATTTTTTCATATTGTGTTCTTTCGAGCTCTTCAATGATGTCCTTTAGAGGATTTAGAGAGTGATGACTGGTGGCATGATATTTTCTTTATTTTATGCTTTGAGTGAAAATCTAACAACTTTGGAAAATCTAGATTGAAATGGTGTCCATCTGTAAGAGCCTCCATCTTGTATTGGATGGCCATGAGTACCTCAACCATTTACACTTGGAAAATTCAAGGACATTTGATCTAATTGCTGTATTTTGAGTGAGTTCTTACTCTTACTATTAAACACGATCTTACCTAAGGATATGAATAATAAACAGTCACTACGGGTAATTCACATTGGATTTATCATGATCTCTTGATTTCTTTATGTGTTTGCACCATAAGGCATATTTAGGTTATCATGATGTTTATGTTTTGATGCTTATACAAATTGCTATATCAACATGGACATGATATTCAGGTCATCTTGGCATTTGTGCCTTGGTGCTTATATCTAATCTGACATTCCAAAAACAAAATCAATATTCATATGTCCATGGTTGTCTATCCAGTGGGTGTTGTATTGAATTTTGAGCATACAAATCAATATTCATATGTCTAAAATTTCCTAACTAGTGGATGTTTTATTGATTTATCCAGTTACCAAAAAATTCAATGATGAAAATGACCAACACATGATCAATGACTAGGTCCTAGGTCTTAGGTTTGCATTTCATTATGAACTTTTCATGATTGCATGATCTCATGATTTCCAAATCAAAATTCAACACTTAAATGATTCTTCAAACCTAATCCAAAACATCTCAAAAGAGCTGAGTCTCAAATGAAGGTTTCTTCATAAATCTGCAAGCAGTCACCATCCTGGGTTAAACACTATTTTTGACAAATGATTGAGTACTTGTCTTCATCAATACCTACAAAATATATCATGTGTATCATTGCATTTACATTGCATATTTCATAATCATTCAATTCATTACATTACATACATGTACATCCATAAAGCATAAGCAAATCATACATTTCCATAATCCATAATCAATTGCATTACATAATCCATACATTTGAAAGAAACAATTGTATTGCATATTCCATACATTCTATACTACTCAAAGAATTTACATCACATGATATATCATCATACACAAATTGACAAGTACAAATGAAGTCATAACCAAAAATTGATCTCATATATAAAACCTTAGAATAGTCAGAGGTGCACTAATGGCATAGTATACAAAAGAATGAGCTCATGTGAGCTACCAGATCAAATCAATATCTATGAACAAAATGATAAAAACAATTAGAAAAATAAGACAGATCATTTGTCCACCTACTCCTCTGCATCTAGTGGGGGTGATGGTGGTGTATCTAGTGGTGGGTCAACCTGCAGTGCTCTCACTCCCTCTAAAGTAATCATATACTGAGAGTATGTAGGTACTCTCTATGAAACATGAACTACAGTGCATAGTATGTAGAGATACAGTAGGCACTTTGTGTAGTTTGATGAGAAACCTCTACCTACAATTGCCTATTCTTTTCCTATTTCTCTAAATGCTACCTCTTAGACTCCTTGAGATTTACCTCAAGTCTTGAAATCTACAATCTTAGGTCTCTGATCTGTAACCTAAGTCTCCTAATAACCTCCTAAGGAGTCTGCGCCAATCTAGGATCTAAATTTGTAGCTGGCATATCTGTGTCCTTAGTAGGTTGATCAACAACCTCTACTCTACATGCCTTTCCATGTCTAACCTCAACTCCAAGATGAAAATCAACATCAACCTGTGTGGCATCATTATCACTACCTACATCCTATTGTGCACCTAATACCTCATCTACACTACCTATGCTACATAAAGTACCATGCTCTCCTCTAGAAGATCTCCTCTACAAAACTACATGCCTGCCTACTATAGAACTAGGAGGGTGAGGTGGTCTCATCTATCTAGCTAGTCTCTATGTAGGGGAAACAACTATTGGTCTTATTGGTGTAGGCTGCACAATAGGAATCTACACATCTCAACGACTCTAGCCTCTACCCATCAGTGCATCTATAACATCTATGACCTCCTCCATAGTAGGAATCATCTCTGTAGGATCAAAGAATCTATGCATGGGATACTTTTCCAGCTAAGCAATGAAAGCATCAGTAACCCCAACATCAACTACCTATGGGTTGTAGTCCCAATCTTTGGGAACATATCTTGTATACTCTCAAGCACAAAGAACATAAAATAGTCAAGCACTCCATCCCAAATCTCAAACTAACCATGCATATGTAGCATACTCTTGTGGCACATCCTAGATAAGGCCATACTATCTCCACACTCATGTAATAAGAAAATGCTTAAGAATAGTGGTGGATCTACCTATCAGTACTCGACTATGATAGAAGTAACTAAACTTCACATGTGTAATTAGCCATGCCTTAACCTATAAATATGGTTTCCAAATGACAAAGGTCATGTCATCTTGGACACACCTCCAATACTCAGTAATCCCCATGCAAACCTATCACATATCTAGAATATACATAAATCATGGGCTCCTACGGCTGTCTCTATGTCTGGCATACTAGTCGGCATATTGAGATATACTCCCATGCCCAAATCTATATAACCAATGCACCAGAAGAAAAATATTTTCACTCCTGATACACTATCTCATGCATCTCAAAGAACATGTGTGCAAGCATACACTATCCCCATTCAAGCTCAACAGGATGAGCCATCAATCGAGCTACCATAGGGGCCCAGCCCATTAGAAGACCATTCTACTGATGGTCAGAAATAATGATCCCACTGAACGTCTCTCCTACGATGCACTCTAATCTGTGGGTCTACCCATATCTCTAAACTAAAGTCTCCCATGAGATGGATTGAGTTGACTGAGTATCATCACCAAACACTCTCTGAAAGGAAAGAAGACCAGCATTCCCTGAACTGACACAATTAGGATCAAGGCCATGAAATGGAATCCACAATATCATATACACATCCTCAGGCATAACTGTAATATCCCTAGTGGGCAAGTGGAAATTTTGTGTCTCAGAATGGAATCTCTCTATCAAAACAGTCAGTAATCCATGGTTCACCTGAATCTCAAGCAGCCATATAAGATACTCAAGTCCACATGAAGCAAGGTGCACTCTCATCAGATCAGGTAGTGACACATAGTCTCTAGGTCACCGGGTGAGAAATCTGGACATGAACATCAGGATAGATGACCTACACAGCACAAAAATAGGGTACCCTATCAGTAACTTGTGATGAACTAACATTGATTTAGAACTTGATTGAAGAATCTATGATTTAAGATCAAAGATCTGATTGATTAGATATGTAATATGATTAAATCAGTATTATGTTGTCATTGATGTCAACTAGTTTGACAACACTTATCTTGTAAGTTACTATACTGAAACATCTATAGAAAGGAGTAAAAGAGATGAAGAATAGAAATATCAACATGAGGAAGATGGATATGACAGATGAGGATAAAGAATACATTGATTAACTTGTTGATGATTCTGTGACTTTATGTTATTTTCTTGATTATGTTTCATTCATCTATGATGAGGAAAAGAGCTAAAAGACACAAGGCAGTGTAGTCAGTCGATAAGGCATTTCAATATATACCAATGGAGTGTAGTGTATACCAAGAATAGTGTAAATTGAGGCTATGTTCACTGACACATTTCTTTGTTAACCAAGAGGAACATATTGAGCTAAATGATTAGCTTAGCCGATAAGAATTGATGAGCTGGAAAGTGTATGATTTTGATGTAACAGATAAAGTTTGTTATGAAGATCGACGACTAAAAAAATTCAAGAAAGGTCTAAAGGATGAGAATGAAATATGTGATTGACACAAGTGTTGAGGTACATTTAAGAGCAAAAATCAACGAAGATGATTAAGTGGAAAAATCTGATGGAGCAGACGAAAATAGTTTACATGTCTATATAAGAGACTGGAGATTTCATAAAAGAGTGTGATGCCTAAAGAAAAGGAGATTGCAGAATCATTGCATGAATAAGTTTTCATGCATTCTGATCATACAGGTTAAGGAGAACCCTATTTTAGAGCATTACTGAGTGATAGAGAGTAATTACTGACAAACAATAAGTTGATATATTATTGAATCAAGAATGTAACATTGATTAGAAAGATTTGTATGAGCTGAATATTGATCTGTATATCTGCAATTGAAGTTGTAATATATCAGATCACCTACTATTACATATTTAACCATTGTACATAGTCAAATCTCTTAACCGAGTGGACTAAGAAAGTCTTTTATGTATCATTCATAGAATGAACATTATTATCATGTCAACCCCAGAGTGACTACTGGTTGGATGATAATAGTTGGTCTTAAATCCTCTAACAAGGTCACACCTAACAGCGTGTTTGTAACCTTTAGTAGGGTTAGGTCTTCATTGACCTCACTTTAGAAGAGTGAATATTTTTGGGTTGATGGTCCTGGGTGGTTTTTCCCTTCACAGGGTTTCCACGTTAAATCTCTTGTATTATTTGTTGATTGTGATGTTAGTTTGATGTCATATTTACATGTTGCATATTTGAATTGATTAGTAACTACTATTTGTTTTAGACTGGTAATCAGTAAAATCATAGACAATATAGTATTTTCAATTACCAATTATCAGAAGTATTAAGTATTTGTTTTTGAATGATACATTTTGTATTGGGACACTGGATAACTAATTCACCCCCCTCTCAGTTATTCTGACAATTGGTATTAGGGCATTAGTTTCTTAGAACAAAGTTTTAAGGACTTCAGTACAAAGATATCAAAATGTATAAGAGGAAAGTGCCAAAGCTGAACAAAGAGCCAGATGAAGCTGCACATATCTGGAATTGGGAATGCTGCAGTAGAATTGATGGAGAATGGCTATATAGAACTGACCCCTGGTCCCCTAACACTTGATCAACTGAAAGACGTCCATGAACACAATGTTACTATAATGGAACTTGCTGATGCTTGTGTTGATGCCGAATTCAAAGATATTAAAAATTGCACTGCAAAAAAAGTCATGTGGGATAAACTTTCTCAAGTTTACACTCGAAATGTGAATGTTAAAAGAGCCAGAGAAGCAAGCTTAAGGGGTAGATTCAATGATATGAAGATGAAGGAAGGTGAGAATATTGTGCAATACACAAATAGACTAAAAGATGTAGTACATGCTAATAGAGCATCTGATGGATTCATTAGTGAAGAAATAGTTGTAATCAAACTACTCAAAATCTTATTGTCAATTTACACAATAAGAATATTTTCTATTCATGAAACAAGGTCTACATTTGGTAATGTCCTTACACTTGACAATTTGATTGGTAAACTTACAACCTTTGAATTAAATAACTTTGATAATATTGTTGTTTTGTCTATGAAATCCTCTTTCAAGTCTTCTCTGATGATCGATAAGTGTAGCAGGAATAATAAAAACAATGATAGTGATAGCAATACCAATGATGAGCTTGATGAACTTGAAGCTCTTATGCCTAGAAGGTTACCCAAAGGTAAATGAAGGTATAGAGGTAAGCTACCTTTGGCATGGTTTAACTGTAAAGAGGTTTTTCACATCATTGCTAAATGTCCACATAAGAAAGATGATGAAGGAACCAAAGACCAATCTGAAGGAAGATATGGGAGAAGATTCAATAGAGGCTACTGACACAATAGTGATAACCAAGACAGTAATGACAAAGGAAAAAAGGTATGTTACATAGTCGAAGATAATGAATCTGAATATGATACTAATGATGATGTAGAAGTTGTATTTGTTTCTATGAAAGATGACTCATAGGAAGAAGAAAAATATGTAGAAATAGCACTGATCTCTAAAGTTAACAAAAATAATACATAGATCATAGACAGTGGCTGTACACATCACATGACTGGTGATGAGGAGAAATTTGATCAACTTGAAGAATACAATGGAGGATTAGTTAAGATGGGTAATGATGCACCCTATATGGTAAGAGGTAAAGGATCCTTGATGATAAATGATAGGATAAAATGTGGTAAGTATTATTGGGTAGATGTATTGAACTATAACTTGTTAAGTGTGGCACAGTTGAACAATTCAGGTCACCGAGTTGCTTTTGAGAGTAAGAAAGTGAAAATCTTTGATGATAGAGGAAGACTAGTTGGAACTGGAGCACAATCAAGAGGTAATCTATTTTATCTTGATACTGATGAGTCTTCTTTATTGGTGATGAAAAATGAAGATGCTTGGTTGTGGCATAAAAGGTTATGCCATGTGAATTTTGATAACATGATTAAGATTAGTAAAAGGAAAAGGGTTAGAGGTCTACCTAACTTGTCAAAACCTGATCATATTATGTGTCATGAATGTCATAAAGGGAAAATGACTAAATCTAGCTTCAAAAGTAGGGATTATTCAACAAAGAAGATACTTGAGTTGGTTCATACTGACCTATGTAGTCCTATGAGAACTCAGAGTTATTATGGTGATAGATACTTTATTCTTTTTGTTGATGACTATACTAGATTGATGACTCTTATGTTCTTAAAAGAAAAATATGAATCATTTAAAATGTTCAAGTGGTATAAAGATAAGGTAGAAAAAGAGACTAGTAAAGAACTAAAATACCTAAGATCTGATAGAGGAGGTGAATTTATCTTTGATGAATTTACTAATTTCTATAATGAGCATGGTATTAAAAGATAGGTCTTTGCACCGAGGACACCTCAGCAGAATGGGATTGATGAACAAAGGAATAGGTCAATAGTTGACTGTGCAAGAACATTGATGCTGCAAAAGAATTTTGCTCAGACATACTAGAGGGAAGCTGTCAGTACACCTGTTTATGTTTTGAACCGAGTGCAACTGAAGAAGGACACTAAGAAGACACCCTGTGAGTTTTGGTTTGGACACAAACCTACTGTAAGTTATTTCAGGATTTTTGGAAGTAAATGTTTTATTCTAAAAGATGAGAGAAATGAGAAATTTGACTCAAAAGGTGTTGAAAGGATATTTCTAGGATATTCTAGTAAAAGAAAAGCATATAAGTGTCTGAATAAAACTACTAATAAAATGATTGAAAGCACTAATGTCCAAGTTGATGAGTTTGATGAAAAGAATGCAAAGGAAAATATAAAGGAACCAGAAGACTATGGTAGATTCACTTACATTGAACACCCAAAGTATCTACTGAAGCCATAGCCTATGATAATCAATCGGCAGGAAAATAATACTAAACAACATGAAAGAGAAATCAACAAGAAGGATGGGACTACCAAGCAAGAAAATGAACCTATAGAAGATGAACAAGAAAGAAGAAATAGGATACTGACAAGTTTTTTTAGAAGACATCATCTTGAAACACAAATCATTGGAGACAAATAAGCTGGCATGAAAATAAGGAGTAAAGCAAGACAAGGTACATGTCTAGTTTGTGAATTTGAACCGAAAAATGTAAAAGTTGCATGAGAAAATGATGAATGGGTTAGTGAAATGAAAAAGGAAATATAACAGATAGAGAAGAACAAAACTTGGACCTTAGTACCCTGACCTGAAGATAAGAATGTTATCGATACTAAGTGGATATTTAGGAACAAGCAGAATGAGAATGGAGAATTAACAAGAAATAAAGCTAGATTGGTATGCAAAGGATATGCATAGGAGGAAGGAATAGATTATAGTGAAAAATTTGCACCTATTACTAGATTGGAAGGAGTCCGAATGCTAGTTACATATGCTACACACAATAAATTCAAAGTTTATAAAATGGATGTTAAGTCAGCATTTCTGAATGGAATACTTGAAGAAGAAGTCTACATAGAACAACTTGAATGGTTCGTAGATTCAGAAAATAAAGATATGGTATGTAGATTACATAAAGCTTTATATGGTTTGAAGCAAGCACTAAGAGCTTGGTATGAGAGGCTGCATACTTATTTTTTAAGTATAGGAATTGTAAGAACAAGTGAGAAAAACAATCTGTATATGAAAGGAGATATTGATGATATAATTCTTATTGCTGAAATATTTGTGGATGATATCATTTTTGGAGATCAAGATCAAATATGTAAAGCCTTTTCTGATGAAATGAGAACTGAATTTGAGATGTCTATGTTTGGAGAGATTAAGATCTTTCTAGGCTTACAAGTGATTCAGTAGAGTGATGGGATATTTATCACACAATCTAAATACATAAAGGAAGTAGTGAAAACATTTGGCATGGAAGATGCTAAAACTGTGGGAACACTGATGGCTACTAGATGTAAATTGACTAAGGAAGATGAAACTATAGAAGTGAACCAGACACTTTACCGATCTATGATTGGTAAGTTAATGTATGTAGTACATAGTAGACCAGAAATAGCACATGCTGTGGGAATTGTTGCTAGATTTTATACTAATCCTAGAGAATCACACATGATTGCTATTAAAAGAATCTTGAGATACCTGAAGAAAATAGAGGATTATGGATTATGTTATCCTAAGGAATGAAAGTTTGAACTCAGAGTCTATACTGACACTGATTGGGCTGGAAATGTGGATGACAAAAAAAGCACCACCGAAGGAGCAGTTTTATTTAGTGAGAGACTTGTTGCATGGGCAAGTAAGAAGGAGGCTTGCATTTCTCAATCTACAGATGAAGCAAAGTATGTTGATGCTGCTACAAAATGTTCAAACATTCCATATATTAAGCAAGTTCTAGAACGTATGAATGAGATAATCACTAAGTCGATGATTATAGACTGCGATAACACCAATGCAATAAACATTTCAAAGAATCCAGTGATGCACTCTAAAACAAAGCATATATCAATTAAGTATCACTAATTGAGAGAACAAATATAGGAGAAGCAAGTTATACTAGATTTTGTTACATCAAAAGAACAACTTTCAAATATATTTACAAAGGCTCTACCGAAGGATACATTTGAGTACTTATGGACTAGACTAGGGGTTTGTCCCCTATCTACCGGTCACTAAGGTGATCCAGATGTTGCATCAGCCTAATCTTATCAAAAGATCATACATGTTGATGCAACATAGTTCACACTTTGGATCATGTCTAAAGCTATGAAAAGTACTGGAACAGATTGGCATATCAATATACAGAGATACAAAGTATGCACTGGACAACAAAGAGTTACTTGGCTACTATAGAGTTATTTTTTTATTTGTTTCTTTGGCATTATTGTCAAAGGGAGAGATAAACAATATGAAACAATATGCACTAATGAGAAATATCTGAGGGAGAGATAATTTGAAACAAAGGGATCTAGCATTGAAAATCAATTACTAAGAACAAGAGAGTTGAAAAGATCATTTTTGCAGATTGACAAAGCTGTATTTTGTAAATGATGTTGAGTAATGTAGTGATTAGACATATTAAACTAGGGAGAGCTTATACAACATTTGTTCATAGAGTTGTATAATACATGTTTGGTATGTGTATGGTATATTTCATATTACTTGAGTTGCCATCAATGCCAAAGGGAGAGATTGATGAACTACAACTGATTTAGAACTTGATTGAAGAATTTGTGATTTAAGATCACCGAGATGATTGATTAGATATGTAATATGATTAAATTAGTATTATGTTGTCATTGATGTCAGCTAGTTTGACAACACTTATCTTGTAAGTTACTATACCGAAACATCTGTAGAAAAGGAGTAAAAGAGATGAAGAACATAAATATCTACATGAGGAAGATGGATATGACAAATAAGGATAAAGAATACATTGAGTAACTTGTTGATGAGTCTATGACTTTATGTTATTGACTTGATTATGTTTCATTCATCTATGATGAGGAAAAGAGCTGAAAGAAACAAGGCAGTGTAGTCGGTTGATGAAGCATTTTAGTATATACCGACAGAGTGTAGTGTATATGGAGCATAGTATAAACTAAGCTTGTGTTCACCGACACATTTCTTTGTTAACTGAGAGGAACAGAGTGAACCAAATGATTAGCTTAGTTGATAAGAATTGATGAGCTAGAAAGTGCATGATTTCAAGGTAATAGATAAAGTTTGTTATGAAGATTGATGAATAACAAAATTGAGGAAAGATCTAAAGGATGAGAATCAAATGTTTTATTGACACAAGCATCAAGCTATGTTTAAGAGTAAAAATCAATGAAGATGATTAAGTGGCAAAATCTGATGGAGCAGAAGAAAATGGTTTACATGTCTATATAAGAGACTAGAGATTTCATAAGTGAGTGTGATGCCGGAAGAAAAGGAAACTATAGAATCATCACGTGAACAAGTTTTCATGCATTCTAATCATACAGGTTAAGGAGAACCCTATTGTAGAGCATTAGTGAGTGACAGAGATTAATTACTGATAGATAATAAGTTGATATATTATTGAATAAAAAATGTTAAATTGATTAGAAAGATTTGTATGAGCTGAATATTGATCTGTATATTTGCAATTGAAGTTGTAATATATCATATCATCTACTGTTACATATTTAACCATTTTACATAGTCAAATCTCTTAACCGAGTGGACTAAGAAAGTCTTTTATGTATCATTCATAGAATGAACATTGTTATCATGTCAACCCCAGAGTGACTGTTGGTTGGACGATAATTGTTGGTCTTAAATCCTCTAACAAGGTCACACCTAAAAATGTATTTGTAACCTTTAACAAGGTTAGGTCTTCACCGACCTTACTTCAGAAGAGTGAATATTTTTGGGTTGACGGTCCCAGGTGGTTTTTCCCTTCATAGGGTTTCCATGTTAAATCTCTTGTATTATGTGTTAATTGTGATGTTAGTTTGATGTCATATGTGAATGTTGCATATTTGATTTGATCAGTAACTACTATATGTTTTAGACTGGTAATTGGTAAAATCATAGATAGTACAGTATTTTCAATTACTGAGTATCGTAAGTTTTAAGTATTTGTTTTTGGATCATACATTTTGTATTGAGACACTGGATAACTGATTCACCCCCTCTCAGTTACTCTAACAATTGGTATTATAGCATTGGTTCCTTAGATAAAAGTTTTAAGGACTTCAGTACAAAGATATCAAAATGTATAAGAGGAAAGTGCCAAAGCTAAATAGAGAGAACTTTCCAGTATAGCAAAGCTAGATGAAGTTTCACATATCTGGAATTGGGAATGCTGCACTAGAATTGATGGAGAATGGCTATATAGAACCAACC
The DNA here is from genome assembly GCA_027943335.1 of Chamaecyparis obtusa. Taxonomy (NCBI): domain Eukaryota; kingdom Viridiplantae; phylum Streptophyta; class Pinopsida; order Cupressales; family Cupressaceae; genus Chamaecyparis; species Chamaecyparis obtusa. Next base: position 95,780 of record BSBK01001445.1, read on the forward strand.
CTTGGTCTCCCGACACTTGATCAATTGAAAGACATGCATGAACACAATGTTACTATGATGGAACTTGTTACTGCCTATACTGATGCTGAATTTGAAGATATTAAAAGCTAGACTACTGCAAAAGCCATGTGGGATAAACTTTCTCAAGTTTAGAGTGGAGATGTGAATGTTAAAAAAGCTAGAGAAGAAAGCTTAAGGGGTAGATTCGATGATATGAAGATGCAAGAAGGTGAGAATATAGTCCAATACACAAATAGACCGAAAGAGGTAATACATGCTATTAGAACATCTAATGGAGTCATTAGTGAAGAAACAGTTGTAAGCAAAGTACTTAGAACCTTATTGTCGATTTATGCAATCAGAATATCTGTTATTCATGAAACAAGGTCTACATTTGGTAATGTCCATACACTTGACAATCTGATTGGTAAACTTACAACCTTTCAATTAAATAACTTTGATATTAGTGTTGTTCCCTTTATGGAATCTGCTTTCATGCCTTCTCTAAAGATCATTAAGTCTAGGGGGAATAATAAGAATAATGATAGTGATAGCAATACCAATGATGAGCTTGATGAACTTGAAGCTCTTATGGCTAGAATGTTACCCAAAGGTAAATGAAGGTATAGAGGTAAGCTACCTTTGGCATGGTTTAACTATAAAGAGGTTGGTCACATCACTGCTAGATGTCCACATAAGAAAGATGATGAAAGAACCAAAGAATGATCTGAAGGAAGCTATGGGAGAAGATTCAATATAGGCTACTGACACAACAGATATAACCAAGATAGTAATGACAAAGGAAAAAGGTATGTTACATACCTGAAGATAATGAATCTGAATATGATACCGATGATGATGTAGAAGTTGTATTTGTTTCTATGAAAGATGACTCAGAGGAAGAAGAAAAACATTTAGAAATAGCACTGATCTCTAAAGTTAACAAAAATAATACATGGATCATAGATAGTGGTTGTACACATCACATGACTAGTGATGAGGAGAAATTTGATCAACTTGAAGATTACAATGGAGGATTAGTTAAGATGGTTAATGATGCCCCCTGTATGGTAAGAGGTAAAGGATCCTTGATGATAAATGATAGGATAAAATGTGATAATTCTTATTGGGTAGATGGACTAAACTATAACTTGTTAAGTGTGGCACAATTGAACAATTCAGGTCACTAAGTTACTTTTGAGAGAAAGAAAGTCAAAATGTTTGATGACAGAGGAAGACTAGTTGGAACTGGAGCACAATCAAGAGGTAATCTATTTTATCTTGATACTGATGAGTCTTCTTTCTTGATGATGAAAAATGAAGATGCTTGGTTGTGGCATAAAAGGTTATGCCATGTGAATTTTGATAACATGATTAAGATTAGTAAAAGGAAAAGAGTTAGAGGTCTACCTAACTTGTCAAAACCTGATCATATTATGTGTCATGAATGTCAGAAAGGGAAAATGACTAAATCTAGTTTCAAAATTAAGGATTATTTAACAAAGAAGATACTTGAGTTGGTTCATACCGACCTATGCAGTCCTATGAGAACTCAAAGTTATTATGGTGATAGATACTTTATTCTTTTTGTTGATGATTATACTAGATTGACGATTGTTATGTTCTTAAAAGAAAAATCTGAATCATTTAAGATGTTCAAGTGGTATAAAACTAAGGTAGAAAAAGAGACTGGTAAAGAATTGAAATACCTAAGACCTAATAGAGGAGGTGAACTTATCTCTAATGAGTTTACTAATTTTTGTAATGAGAATGGTATTAAAAGACAGGTCTCTACACCAAGGACACCTTAGCAAAATGGGATTGATGAACAAAGGAATAGGTCAATAGTTGACTATGCAAGAACACTAATGCTGCAAAATAATATTGCTTAGACATACTAGAGGGAAGTTGTCAGTACAACTATTTATGTTTTGAACTGAGTGCAACTGAAGAAGGACACTAACAAGACACCTTGTGAGTTGTGGTTTGGACACAAACCTAATGTAAGTTATTTCAGGATTTTTGGAAGCAAATGTTTTATTCTAAAAGATGAGAGAAATGAGAAATTTGACTCAAAAGGTGATGAAGGGATATGTTAGCACATGCAAAAAATTTCATGGCTCTAGCCCATTTCCCCTGGGCTCTGAAGTTATTTTTAGGTCTCTACCTTTAGCCCTAGTTCAAATTTTTGAAAATATAGCTGTTGCATACAAAAACCCTTTGAAAAGTCCTGGCCCTTTTCTAATTTCGTGTTACCTTTTTGGGTCACTTAAAAAATTTTAAAAGCATGTGCTTTATATTTTGGTCAGCCCCAGTGTTAACGTTTCCTATGTTTCCACCCTCGGTGAATTTAATGTTTTTCCTATAGTCCCCTACGCCTGATAGTTTCCTTAAAGCCTAAGTCTTAGTATTTAATTTTTCCTATGTTTTAGATTTATACTTTCCTGAGCCTCTCTCTGACACCATCTCCATCTAATGATTGTCGCTAAAGCGCAAGGGTTTTGTCAGAAGTATGTGAAGTTGTGCCCACTATTGATTCATTTCCATGACATAGCCTTTCTTTTCAAGCGGGTCCACTGCCAGGTGTGTTGACTTGGTAGTATCTCATTGGTCCACGAGAGTATGAAGTGGAGTGTGTTAGTGGGACCTAACTTTCTGATGGGTCAGAGGGTCCTGACATTTGTAATCCATCCAACAACGGGCATAAGTTCTCATGGAATCTATTAGAGGCTTGAGATCTTATGCCAGTCATTGATCTCATTTGTCTCAAACATATCTTTGGCGGTGGTCCCAGTGTCAGGTGGAGCTGATTTGGAGGTTTTTTTTTGGTCCTTGTAGTATGAGGTGGAATCCTATCAGTGGGACCTGGTTTTCAGATGTGTCAGTGGGTCCTGATCTTGTCATTGAGTTGACAAACAACGTATGATCTCATCAAATGTGTCAGAGGCTTAAGATCTTGCGATTGCCATTGATTTTGTTTTGTATCAGAGGGTTTTCAAAGATGGGAGGAGATTCTTGATCTAATGGTTGGTGTGTAATCTGATAGAATCTCAGATGGGTATGTGAACTTTAGACAATCGTTGATCATCCTAGTGAAGGCTTAGTGGTTCTGATAAATGTTTTGGCATTCTGACAAATTTATGAAGGCTTCACTCATTCACATGAAATAGGGGTGGCTCTCTAACTATTTTAGTGGTTCAACAAACAAGCATTCGCAGAATCGCTAAACTTTTTGGCAGATAGACAAAGTGTTTCATGAACTGGTGGTGACCTTTTGTCGCTAGTTTGCTAAATGTGGGACCGAGGTTAATGTTTTCCTATGGTCACCAGGTCATGGAGTTAGAAGGTGGGTTAAGTTTTCTTTTCGCGAATTGGAAATGCATTGTTGCAAGGTCGCTAGAGGGTAAACCCAGGGTGGCAGTTGACTTAAGATCATAAAAGATCATGAAACAGAGAGATCTAACGGTTGTGACTTAAGGTTGATCTGATTTTTAAATGTTGACCGCCAATTTGTTGTTAAAGCCACAAAATGACCATTGAAGTTTAAATTCAAATTTGTCGAGGGTTTCAGGTGATAGAAGGTACCAAAATTTATGGTTTTAATGGCCAGTTTTGATTGATTTGGTGGCGTTGGTTGTTGCAGACTAGTCTGAGGGTCCTTGTGGTAGGTGACATGATGTTTTTGTACTAGGAGAAGTATGGTTTTGTGCTCGAGATATGTTTGCAGGTGGTTGATTTGACTAGTTTTCATGGCATTTCCTTGTTGCTTTGTACTGTTCTCATGAATTTTTATGATTGCAGATCTATCTAAGATTCATTTTCTCTGGGTTTCTTGTGTTTCTTCCCTTGTAATAAATTCTATTGTAGTTTTTGGTTTCTTGAGTTGTTGAAACCCTAACCCTAGTCACCCGAAGCTTGATGCATCCTTTTTGAGGATTCCAAGGTGACTAGGGGTATAAGAAGTAAGAAGTTTTATTTTGAAAGGGTTCTGATCTTGATTAGTTCTAGGGAGTTGTAGCAGGTGGTATCATATTGTATTAGATTGAATAGAATTTCCTTGTAGTCTTTTGCAGGTTATTGAAGTGGTTTTCTCTCTTCTTTGCTTTGAACATGTACATGATTCATTATACTTAATATAATTATTTCAAGCTTTCAAGTCTCTCCTTGGTGTCAATCTTGTGAATTCTATATTTTCTGATCTATTGCATAAGATTACCTTTGTATATGTTCTAGTCTTCAGTTCTTGATCTAGGATCAAGTGAAATATACTTTGGATAGGACATAGATTCACTTTGATGTGTCTGCAGAAGGATGTTATAAGTACTCAATGGGCTGGAATGTTTGTATTTATGGCTATGAGTCTTAGATGGTAGTTGGTTCATTTTCAATGTCTCTATTTGAGATTTTCCCAATGGATAATGGCACTAATCAGGGATTAGTATATTCAGTTGAGTTCAATGCTTGATTGGCCCTTGTTTACTTCTTTCCACCTTCATATATCAACACCTTTTAAAGATTTAATTGTATTTGGTTGATAGTAGTAACACCCTATAGTAATGGAGAGTCAAATGTGAGGTTAGCATTTAGCACTTTCTTACTATTCAATCTATTGTTTGGACCCAGTCTTTGGTGTGTGAAGTATAGTTTTCACTAGGTTAGGTGCACACACCTTGGTTTTGCAGAGCCAGAAGTGAAGAGGGCAGTCTTGTCCCTATAGTTGGTCCAGTTACCCTAAGATCCTTATACATTTTGGAACTAACCAATCCTAAAATCAACCTAAGGGTATATTGCCAGCCTGAGAGCATAAGCATCCATTTTTTACACCAACAAGATGGTGACTCTACTAGGGAAGTGTTACACAAGTCTATAGTAACCAGTAGGTCATCATTGAAAAATAGGGTTATTCTTGTCCCTTGTCTTATAGTCTCATTTGGATATTTTTTAAGTGGTATTGTAAGATTCTCAATATACTTGGGTGGTGACTCAAACATCTCTGCAACAGTACTAGTCAGTAGATTTTTATCAAATGAGTTATAGAGGTACTAGGTCCCAGAGGAATGAACATCCTAAAAACATAATAGAAGAAGGTATTCCAAGCACTTCTAGGCCTAGTTAGACAAGGGGAGGAAAGAAGAAAATAAATCTTTCTCATACTTGGAGAAATAAAAAGGATACAAGACAAGAAACTCAAACCAAGCCTAGTCAAGAAGAAAATATTTCAGAATATGAAGAGGCTGTTGATTTGGGATTGAACCAATATGAGGATGAATTTCAAGTGGGAGATGATGAGTCTAAGACTACTCCCCCTGAATCAGAAGAGATCTTTGAGGAGGTCTATGAATTGGAAAGAAGAGTCCAAGAACAAGTTTCTATCAGTCAACAAAGAGAAAAGGACAAAGAGGACAGAGTAAGACAAGCAATGATAAGGGCTGATTAGCTAAAGAGGTATTTTTTACATTTGGAGGCAATTAATTTTGTCCCAAAGCCTGAAAGAGTAGAGGAATAGCCTATTGTCTATAAAACACATGAGATAACTAGGCCTAGAAAAAAGGGCAAACAAAAAACTGTTGGAGTGCAAATTAGTGAACAGATTCATGTGGAAAACCCATTAGATCAAGGGTTGAAATTAGATGCAGACCTTGAGAGGGCTAGAAAAGAGAAAGAAATGTGGACTAAAGAACTAGAGAAGGCAGAGTTGGAGGCTACTACTATAGAAATGAGGAAGAAGATTGATTTTCTCAAGCATACCTTAGGACCTTCAAATGTTGCTGCTTCTTTCTTGGGGCAAGGTGGAAATCATGGTAACCTTGTAGCTCAAAAAAATGGTATTCCAAGTGCTACTAAAATTCTTGATGGTTCAAACATAAGGATATCTACATCTCAAGGAATGGATCCACCACATGGAGTTCTTGTTCATGAAAGGTACAAACAACTTATTTTTCTTGGTATTCCTAGTTATCCTAATGTTATTCCTAATGAAATTAGAAAGAAACTCCCTAAGTTTACTGGAAACAATGTCATTACATGTGAAGAACATCTAAAAAAATTTATGGATGTAATAGATGATTATAATGTTGAGCCTGATGATGTTGTAATGAAGTTATTTGTACAATCTCTGACCGAGGATGCTAGGGATTGGTTTAGAGGATTGCCCCATTCTAGTATAGGATCTTGGAATGAATTTAAGAATTGTTTCAAAGAGAATTATGGAGATAAAACAAATGAGGGTTTTATTTTGAATGAATTCAATAACATAAAAAAAAATCAGAACGAAGAGGTCCTTGAATTTAATATAAGGTTCCAAAAGGCTATGCATAGGCTACTGCAAGTTATTAGATTAGATGATAGGGTGTGTCTTGTGACATGCTTAAATGCTTTTGATGCAAAGATGGGTTACCTCTTAAGGGATAAGAACCCTAGAAATCTTGGGGAGGCTTACAAGTTGGCTATCAACATAGAAAGTAATAGAAGAATATCAAGAAAATTAGGGAGAAGAGATGATTATAGAATCTAAAGTAGATTCTAAGTGCTTTAGAGAGTCTAAAGCCTGATGAAAAAAGAAACAATAAGGTTGCAACAAATGATAGACAAGCTTCAAGTAATTTTAGTAGGCAACCAAGAATGCATAATTACCCATAGAATACTCAGTGGAAGGATGGCAAGCCCATTTTTCTAGTTAAAAGGGATAGGCCTGATGATAGGATTCCTGATCCTCTGCAAAGAAATTCAATTAACTTGAATGATGATATCCCATGGTGTACTATTTATCAGTCCCCTCATAGTCCAGAGCATTGTGTTATTACTTTGAATTTACCTGATAACCAAGAACAAGATGAGCAATATGATAGGAGTGGTTGTGGAATGACTTCTTCACATGCATGGGATGAGGTTGATTCTACTGATGATGAGGAGGAATAATTTGATGATGTTGAATGTGGTGCAGTGAAGTGTGAGGAACATGTTTCCTTAAGGAGACCCTCTGATGAGGAAATTGCACAAATCACTATAGACATGGTCACTCAAGCTAGTAGTAATTACAATTTGAGAAGCAGGATAGTTGGAGGCACAAGTGGTAAACCAGGTAGCATGTTTATCAAGAATTTTGAAAGGAACACATAACAACATAAGGAAAAGGAAAAGGGTGCTGGTGTTGTCAGTCAGGCTAAAATAAAAAAGAAGAGTGGGCCTACTGCAATACCTAAGGGTAAAGTAAGGACATCAGAAGTAGCTGCCCCATACCTCAAAAGGAAGATGAATTTGTACAAAAGAGTAACTCTGACTTGATTGTCCAAAAAGAGGATAAGGGTATCTCTGAGATTAAGGAAGATATGGGAAACCATTCTTATGTTCCCATTGATATGACTAAATTTCTTTCACAAATAACTATCAAGGTTCCATTGTTAGAAATGATGAGAATAGAAGAGCACAAGGTAAAGGTCTTGGATTGGGTAAATGGTGCCTCTTCCATAAAGGTCCAAGAAATGAATAGAGGTGACAAGCATGTGGCTACTTTAGATGACACACCTGACAGTAAAAATGAAGAAATTGTCTCTGAGATTCCTTAGAGGTATTTGGATGCAAACATTGTAAATACTGCATCAGGGATAGTTGATCCTTTTTTCTTATCCCTTATGATAAATGGAAAATTATTGAAGAATTGCATGATTGATTCTAGAGCATCAAACATTGTCATGCCTACAGAGATCATGAAGTAACTGGGACTAAAGGTTGATACACCTCATGGGAGATGCCAAGCTATGGACTCAAGAAAAGTGCTAGTTATTGGTACCATTAAGGCTTTGCCTTATAAATTAGCAGCATTTCCTAACAAACAATTAACTATGAGTGTTCTTGTAGTCAAAATTCCCCCTCAATATGGAATGTTGTTATCTAGAAAGTGGAGTGTCTCCATGGGAGGAAGTATTCAATGTGAGTTGTCCTTTGCCACTTTTAGCATTGAAGGTGAAAGTGTGAAAGTTTCAAGGGAAGCTAGAACTCCACATATGATTGAGGAGGATGAAGAGGACAATATGAATTGTTTTGTGAACACTGACATTGGTTCTTTCCAAGTTTAGGAGAGAGAGATGCAAGAAAAGGTCAATCCTATCTTTCTGGCTGATGATAAGAGTAACATGGCAGAAGGTAATGTATTATGGACCCTGTATTTTGATGGAGCAAGTTCAAAGGAAGGTGCTGGAGTAGGAGTGCTATTCATATCCCCAAGTGGTAAGAATTTTAAGTTTTCTTTCACTCTCTTGTTCCCTTACACAAATAATGTTGCTAAATATGAGGCCCTACTGATTGGTTTGAGACAAGCATCAAAATAAGGGATCAAACATCTTAGGGTGATTGGTGACTCTGAGTTAATAGTTTCTCAAATTACATCAAAGTATGCATCAAAGAATCAAAGGCTGAAACAATATAGAAATGTTGTTTGGGATGAAATTGAAGGTTTCAGTGCCTTTGGTATTGATTGGGTAGATAGAAGCCAAAACAGGATGGCCGACTTACTAGCAAACATAGCATTAAGGCTAGAGGATATTACCTTTGCAGGGATATCCAAGATTGAGTGCAAGTCTCAGCCTTCTATCCCAGAAAATGTTGAGAATTGGCAGGTATTTTCTAATGATCAGGATATACTAAGGTTTTTTCAATGTGAATCTCATTTTGATGGTCAGGAGATGGATTTCAGCACTTTTGTTGACACCAGAAATGGAAAAGAGAATGTTCTTGGGAAGGAATTTTTGCAATTAAAATCAAATAGGATCCCAAGGGGACTGGTTGCTCTTGAGAGGGCATTTGATGATAAAGAAAGGACTTGTTTTCCTAAATTTGTTGATAAGATAAATGATTTGGAGGAAATAAATTTAGGAACAAGTCAAATGCCCAAAAATGTTTACATAGGTAAATGTTTATCCCAAAGAACTAGGAATAATCTGACTGATCTTCTCAAAAGATTCAAGCATGTCTTTGCATGGTCTTATGATGATTTGAAAGCCTATAGAGAAGATTTATTCCAACATGAAATACTATTGAAGGAAGGCACTAAACCTTTTATGTAGAAATTAAGGCCTGTGAACCCTACTTTGGCACCAAAAATGCAAGATGAACTTAAAAACATGATGGATGCTAGCATTATTAAGCCTGTCAGACATTCTACTTGGGTGTCAAATTTGGTTCCGGTCAGGAAGCAGAATGGTGACAATAGGTTATGTATTGATTTTAGGAATTTGAATGTCAATTCTTTGAAGGACAATTATGGTTTGCCTAATATGGAGAATATGTTGTAGAAGGTTACTGGGTCAGAGTTAATGTCCATGATGGATGGTTTCTCTGTCTATAATTAGGTCATGGTCAAGGAATTAGAGCAATTTAAGACTACATTCACTACCCCTTGGGGAACATATGTTTATGTTAGAATGCCTTTTGGTTTGACAAATGCAGGAGCTACTTTTCAGAGAGCTATGGATGTAGCCTTTGTAGACTTTATAAACAAAGTTCTAGTGGTGTATCAGGATGATCTCATAGCATATTCAGATAAGGAAAGTCAACATTTTGAACATCTTGAGAAAATTTTTATTAGGGCCTTGGAGTATGGGATCTCTTTGAATCCAAAGAAGTGTTCTTTTGGTGTTGTGGAAGCCAAGCTCTTAGGACATATTGTGTCCAAGGATGGAGTAAGAATTGACCCTGAAAGGGTTATGGCTATAGATAAGCTTTCACCACCTAGAAATGTTAAAGGAATATAGTCTTTCTTTGGGCAGGTAAATTTCCTAAGGAGATTTGTTACAAATTTTGCAGAAATCAGTATCCCTATCTCTAGGATGTTGAAAAAGGAGGCAAAGATTGAGTGGAATGAATAAGTAGATGAATCTTTCAAAAGTATCAAAAGGGCCATCAAGGATGCTCCAATTTTAAGGACACCTGATTATGGTAAGCCCATGCAGATATTTTCTTTTTCTTCTTATCATATAGTTGCAGTAGTTTTATTACAAAAGAATTCATATGGATATGAACAACCCATATCATTTTTAGTAAATCCTTACAAGTAGCAGAATTGAAATATGATATTACTGAGAAACAGGCTTATGCCTTAGTCAAAGAAGTCAAGGCTTTTAGATGTTATCTTGTAGGAGATAAGGTGGTTGCTTATGTTCCTAGTGCTGCAGTTAAGGATATATTGGTGCAACAAGAAGTTTCAGGAAAAAGATGTAGATGGATCAATAGGATCCAAGAATTTAATATTGATATCCAAATTACAAAATTGGTAAGAGGCTTAGGTCTTGCAAAGTTAATGGCACAAAGCAATTTAGTTGCAAATCATGTGAATGTGTTAGAAGAAGAGCAAAGGCCATACATTTGTGATATGGATTATTGTGATTGGTACAAAGATGTTATTGGCTACTTGCAAAAATTGGTCCTTCCCCCTGAGATGGATGAAAATAGAAGGAGAACTATCAAGTTGCAATCTGCAAGGTATGCCATTATACATGGTAAGTTGTGGTGGAGAAGTAATGAAGGAGTATTGCTAAAATCCATAGACCATGAGAGGTCTAAGGCTCTGTTAAAGGAAATGCACCAAGGTGTGTGTGGAGGACATTATATGGAAAATACCATAGCCCACAAGATCCTTAGGTCTGGATTTTGGTGGCCTACAATTTTTAAGGATACCCATCAGTTTGTAAGAAAATGTGATGCATGTCAGAGATTTGCTGGAAAGTTGAAGTTTAATGGGAATTTACCACTCAGACCTGTTGCAGTTCAGGCTCCATTCCAGAAGTGGGGTATTGACTTCATTGGGGAAATTCCAAATAAGTCTAGTGGTGGACATTCTCACATACTAGTGGCAACAGAATATTTTACTAAGTGGGTTGAAGCTATCCCCACTAGAAAGGCTACTAGCAGAGTGGTGATAGATTTTATGATGCAAAACATCCTTACCAGGTTTGGTTGCCCAGAGGTAATTGTGGCTGATAATGCAATGTGTTTTAGATCACAGGAATTTAGTAATTTTTGTCAGTAGTATGGGATACACATTTCATTTTCTTCTCCATATCATCCACAAGGAAATGGCCAAGCTAAGTCCAATAATAAAAGTCTGATTAAGATTCTCAAGAGAGTGTTGGACAAAAATAAGAAAGCCTGGGACTCAAAGTTATGGTGGGCACTATGGGCTGACAGGGTAACTATAAAGAGGGCCATAGATTGTGCTAAATTTCATTTAGTATATGGAACAGGTGCTAGATTGCTTCAAAATAGTCTATTGTAGATGTACAAATTTATCCAAGCATATGATGAAGACTTGAATGATGAAATGAGATAAGAATGGATGAACTGATCCAATTGGAAGAGGTAAGGAGGGATGCACATGAAAGAAATGAGGCATTGCAGAGACAATGTAAGAATTTGTTTGATAGGAGGGCCACCCCAAGAATTTTTGAAATTGATGACCTCTTCTTGATGTGGAATGCAAGGTTGGAAGATAAGGGGAAGCATGGAAAGTTTGATCTAATTTGGTTGGGCCCTTATCTTATTGAAAGCAAATGGGGGACAAATTCTTATGTTTTGAAAGATTTAACTGATGGTACTTTGGAATTGCCTGTTCATGGACAAATTCCTAAAGTTTTACTTCTCTTGAAGTATCTTTTCCATGAGCACTAGTTTAGGTTTTCCCTTGTGCAGTCATTTGTTTTTGCTTTTTCTGTGTCAAAGTTTTGAGTTGGTCTACTCTTCCAGGAGATTCTAGCTTGCTCATTGTATCTGCAAGAGATACACGTCCCTGAGCATGAGCCACTGTTAGCACGTGCAAAAAAATTTCATGGCTCTAGCACTTTTCCCCTGGGCTCTGCAGTTATTTTTAGGTCTCTACATTTAGCCCTGGTTCAAATTTTTGAAAATATAGCCGTTGCATACAAAAAACCTTTCAAAAGTCCTGGCCCTTTTCTAATTTTGTGTTACCTTTTCGGGTCACTTAAAAACTTTTAAATGCCCATGCTTTATATTTTGGTCGGCTCCAGTGTTAACCTTTCCTAAGTTTCTACCCCCGGTGAATTTAATGTTTTTCCTATAGTCCCCTGCGCCTGATGTTTTCCTTAAAGCCTAAGTCTCAGTGTTTAATTTTTCCTATGTTTCAACTTTATACTTTCCTAGGCCCCTCTCTAACACCATATCCATTTAACGACTATTGCTAAAGTGCAAGGGTTTTGTCAAAAGTATGCAAAGCTACGCCCATCGTTGATTCATTTCCATGACGTAGCCTTTCTTTTCGAGCGGGTCCATTGCCAGGTGTGTTGACCTGGTAGTATCTCATTGCTCCATGGGAGTATGAAGTGGAGTGTGTCACTGGGACCTAATTTTTTGATGGGTCAGAGGGTCCTGACATCCATACTCCATCCAATGACGGGTGTAAGTTCTCATGGAATCTGACAGAGGCTTGAGATCTTACACCAGCCGTTGATCTCATTTGTCTCAAATGTATCTTTGGTGGTGGTCCTAGTGTTAGGTAGAGCTGATTTGGAGGTTTTTTATTGGTCCATGTAGTATGAGGTGGAATCCTATCAGTGGGACTTAGTTTTCAGATTTGTGAGTGGGTCCTGATCCTATCAGTGAATCAATGAATGGCATACGATCTCATCGAGTGTGTTAGAGGCTTAAGATCTTGTGATGACCATTGATTTTGTTTTGTGTCAGAAGGTTTTCAGAGATGGGAGGAGATTCTCAATCTAACGGTGTGCGTGTAATCTGATAGAATCTCTGATGGGTATGCGAACTTTAGATGGTAGTTGATCTTCCTGGTGAAGGCTTAGTGGTTTTGATAAATGTTTTGGTGGTTTGAAAAATTTATGAAGGCTTTGCTCATTCACGTGAAATAGAGGTAGTTCTCTAAGTGTTTTATGGTTCAGTGAACAAGCATTCATGAAATTGCTAAACTCTCTGGCAAATAGATAAAGTGTTTCGTGAACTGGCGGTGACCTTTTATCACTAGTTCGCTAAATGTGGGACTGAGGTTAATGTTTTCCTATGGTCACCAGGTCACGGAGTTAGAAGGTGGGTTAAGTTTTCTTTTCAAAACTTGGAAATGCATTGTCACAGGGTTGCTAGAGGGTAAACCCAGGGTGGCAATTGAGTTAAGATCATAAAAGACCACGAAAGGGAGAGATCTGATGGTTGCGACTTAAGGTTGATCTGATTTTTAAATGTTGACCACCGATTTTCTGTTAAAGCCATAAAATGACCGCTGAAGTTCAAATTCAAATTTTTTGAGGGTTTCAGGTGACAGAAGGTACCAAAATTTATGGTTTTAATGGCCGGTTTTGATTGATTTGGTGGTGCTGGTTGTTGCAGACTGGTCTGAGGGTCCTTGTGGTCGGTGGCATGATGTTTTTGTACCAGGAGAAGTATGGTTTTGTGCTCGAGATATGTTTGTAGGTGGCTGATTTGACTAGTTTTCATGGCATTTCGTTGTTGCTTTGTACTGTTCTCATGAATTTTGATGATTGCGGATCCATCTAAGATTCATTTTCTTTGGGTTGCTTGTGTTTCTTCCCCTACAATAAATTTTGATGTAGTTTTTGGTTGGTTGAGTTGTTGAAACCCTAACCCAAGTCACCTGAAGCTTGATGCATCCTTTTTGAGGATTCCAAGGTGACTAGGGGTATAAGAAGTAAGATGTTTTATTTTGAAAGGGTTCTGATCTTGATTAGTTCTAGGGAGTTGTAGCAGGAGGTATCATATTGTATTAGATTGAATAGAATTTCCTTGTAGTATTTTGTAGGTTATTGAAGTGGTTTTCTCTCTTCTCTGCTTTGAACATGTACATGATTCATTATACTTAATACAATTATTTCAAGCTTTCAAGTCTCTCCTTGGTGTCAATCTTGTGAATTCTAGATTTTCTAATCTATTTACCTTTGCATATGTTCTAGTCTTCAGTTCTTGATCTAGGATCAAGTGAAATATACTTTGGATAGGACATAGATTCACTTTGATTTGTCTGCAGAAGGATATTATAAGTACTAGATGGGCTGGAATGTTTGTATTTATGGCTATGAGTCTTAGACAGTAGTTGGTTAATGTTCAATGTCTATATTTGAGATTTGCCTAATGGATAATGGCATTGATCAGGGATTAGTATATTCAGTTGAGTTCAATGCTTGATTGGCCCTTGTTTACTTCTTTCCACCTTCATATATCAACACCTTTTCAAGTTTTAATTATATTTGATTGATAGTAGTAACACCCTATAGTACTGGAGAGTCAATGAATGTGAGGTTAGCATTTAACACTTTCTTACTATTCAATCTATTGTTTGGACACAGTCTTTGGTGTGTGAAGTATAGTTTTCACTGGGTTAGGTGCACCCACCTTAGTTTTGCAGAGCCAAAAGTGAAGAGGGCATTCTTGTCCCTATAGTTGGTCTAGTTACCCTAAGATCCTTATACATTTTGGAACTAACAAATCCTAAAATCAACCTAAGGGTATATTGGTATCCTGAGAGCATAAGCATCCATTTTGAACACCAACAGGATATTTCTAGGATATTCTAGTAAAAGAAAAGCATATAAGTGTCTGAATAAAACTACTAATAAAATGATTGAAAGCACTAATGTCCAAGTTGATGAGTTCGATGCGAATAATTTTGAGGAAACTAAAAAGGAACTAGAAGACTATGGTAGATTCACTTACATTGAACACCCAAAGTATCTACTAAAGTCATAGCCTGTGATAACTAGTCGACAAGAAAACAATACCAAACAACATGAAAGAGAAATGGATGAGTAGGATGGCCCTACTGAGCAAGAAAATGAACCTACACAAGGTGAAAAAGAAAGAAGAAATAGGATACTGACAAGCTTTTTCAAAAGACATCATCCTCAAATACAAATCATTGGAGACAAACAAGCTGGCATGAAAATAAGGAGTAAAGCAAGACAAGGTACATGTCTAGTTTGTGAATTTGAACCGAAAAAAGTAAAAGTTACATGAGAAAATGATGAATGGGTTAATGAAATCAAAAAAGGAAATATAATAGATAGAGAAGAACAAAACATGAACCTTAGTACCCTGACGTAAAGATAAGAATGTTATCGGTACTAAGTGGATATTCAGGAACAAGTAGAAGGAGAATGGAGAAGTGATAAAAAATAAAGCTAGATTGGTATGCAAAGGATATGCACAGGAGGAAGGAATAGATTATAGTGAAAAATTCAGACCTGTTGCTAGATTGGAAGGAGTTAGAATGCTAGTTGCATATGCTGCACATAATAAATTCAAAGTTTATCAAATGGATGTCAAGTCAGCATTTCTGAATGGAAGATGCTAAAACTGTGGGAATGCTAATGGCTACTAGATGTAAACTGACTAAGAAAGATGAAACTATAGTAGTGAACCAAACATTGTACCAATCTATGATTGGTAAGTTAATGTATGTAGTACATAGTAGACCATACATAGCACATGTTGTGGGATTTATTGCTAGATTTTCTACTAATCCTAGAGAATCACACATGATTGCTATTAAAAGAATCTTAAGATACCTAAAGAAAATAGAGGATTATGGATTATGTTATCCTA
The DNA here is from genome assembly GCA_027943335.1 of Chamaecyparis obtusa. Classification (NCBI taxonomy): domain Eukaryota; kingdom Viridiplantae; phylum Streptophyta; class Pinopsida; order Cupressales; family Cupressaceae; genus Chamaecyparis; species Chamaecyparis obtusa. Next base: position 111,353 of record BSBK01001445.1, read on the forward strand.
TGGAAGGAAAGTTTGAACTTAGAGTCTATACTGACGCTGATTGGACTGGAAATGTGGATGAAAAAAAAAGCACCACCGAAGGAGCATTTTTCTTTGGTGAATGACTTGTTGCATGGACAAGTAAGAAGTAGGCTTGCATTTCTCAGTCTATAGCCGAAGCAGAGTATGTTGCCGCTACAACAAAATGTTCAAACATTCCATATATTAAGCAAGTTTTGAAAGGTATGAATGAGATAATCAATGAGTCGATGATTATATACTATGCTAACACCAATGCAATAAACATTTCAAAGAATCTAGCTATGCACTCTAAAACAAAGCATATATCAATTAAGTATCACTACTTGAGAGAACAAGTACAGGAGAAGCAAATTATGCTAGATTTTGTTACATCAAAAGAACAACTTGCAAGTATATTTACAAAGGCTCTACCGAACATTTGAGTACTTATGGACTAGACTAGGGGTCCATCCCCTATCTACCAATCACTAAGATGATCGAGATGTTGCATCAGCCTAATCTTATCAGAAGATCATACATGTTGATGCAACATAGTTCACACTTTGGATCATGTCTAAAGCTGTGAAAAGTACTAGAACAGATTGGCATATTAGTATACAGAGATACAAAGTATGCACTGGACAACATAGAGTTACTTGGCTACTACAGAGCTATTTGTTTATTTGTTTCTTTGGCATTATTGTCAAAGGGAGAGATAAAAAATATGAAACAATATGCACCAATGAGAACTATCTAAGGGAGAGATAATCTGAAAGAAATGGATCTAGCATTGAAAATCAGTTACTGAGAACAAGAGAGCTGAAAAGATCATATTTGTAGATTGACAAAGCTATATTTTGTAAATGATGTTGAGTAACATAGTGATTAAACATATTAAGCTAGGGAGAGATTGTACAACATTTGTTCACAGAGTTCTAGAATACATGTTTGGTATGTGTATGGTATATTTCATATTACTTGAGTTGTCATCAATGCCAAAGGGAGAGGTTGATGAACTACAACTGATTTAGAACTTGATTGAAGAATTTGTGATGTAACATCACCAAGCTGATTGATTAGATATGTAATATGATTAAATCAATATTATGTTGTCATTGATGTCAACTAGTTTTACAACACTTATCTTGTAAGTTACTATACTGAAACATCTATAGAAAAGGAGTAAAAGAGATGAAGAACAAAAATATCTACATGAGGAAGATGGATATGACATATGAAGACAAAGAATACATTGAGTAACTTGTTGATGAGTCTATGACTTTATGTTATTGACTTGATTATGTTTTATTCATCTATGATGAGGAAAAGAGATGAAAGACACAAGGTAGTGTAGTTAGTTGATGAATCATTTAAGTATATACCAATGGAGTGTAGTGTATACCAAGCACAGTATAAACTGAGCTTGTGTTCACTGAGACATTTCTTTGTTAACCGATAGGAACAAAATGAACTAAATGATTAGCTTAGCCTATAAGAATTTATGAGTTGGAAAGTGTATGATTTTGAGGTAACAGATAAAGTTTGTTATGAGGATCGACGGCTAACAAAATTCAGGAAAGATCTAAAGGATGAGAATCAAATGTGTTATTGACACAAGTGTCAAGGTATGTTTAAGAGGCAAAGTCAATGAAGATGATTAAGCAGCAAAATTTGATGGAGTAGAAGAAAGTGATTTACATGTCTATATAAGAGACTAGAGATTTCATAAGTGAGTGTGATGCCGAAAGTAAAAGAAACTGTAGAATCATCGCATGAACAAGTTTTCATGCATTCTGATCATACAGGTTAAGGAGAACCCTACTACAGAGCATTACTGAGTGACAGAGAGTAATTACCGACGGATAGTAAGTTGATAAATTATTGAATTAGGAATGTTACATTGATCAAAAAGATTTTTATGAGCTGAATATTGATCTGTATATCTACAATTGAAGTTGTAATAGATCAGATCACCTATTATTACATATTTAACCATTGTACATAGTCAAATTTCTTAACCGATTGGACTAAGAAAGTCTTTTATGTATCATTCATAGAATGAACATTGTTATCCTATCAACCCTAGAGTGACAGCTAGTTGGATGATAACGGTTGGTCTTAAATCCTCTAACAAGGTCACACCTAATAGTTTGTTTGTAACCTTTAACAAGGTTGGGTCTTCACTGACCTCACTTCAGAAGAGTGAATATTTTTGGGTTATCGATCTGAGGTAGTTTTTCCCTTCACAAGGTTTCCATGTTAAATCTCTTGTGTTATGTGTTGATTGTGATGTTATTTTGATGTCATATTTCAATATTGCATATTTGATTTGATCGGTAACTACTATGTGTTTTAGACTAGTAATCGATAAAAGCATAAACAATACAATATTTTTTGTTACCCAGTATTAGAAGTTTTAAGTATTTGTTTTTAGATTATACATTTTGTATTGTGACACGGATAACTGATTCACCCCTCTCTCAATTAATCTAACAACTTGGTCAAAAATCAAGCTATCTGTATAGAAATTTAAAAGTTGAATACTTCAGAAGGTACATTAAATTCTAAGGAATCGACCTATAAAATTAGAAAAATAAAAGAATTGACCTAAGGATTTAAAAACACTCATTCTTTTCCATACGAGTTTTCAAACTGGTGTCAAAAATCATACAAGTTTCTATAGGTTCCTGCACGATACTCCATAAGTACATGACAATATATAAGTTCCTATACGACAATTGAGGGACTCGACGAAATATCGTACGACACATGGGTCCCTCTCATATGAGTTTCAGGTAGTTCCGGGATGACAAATAAAATGAAATTGAAAACTCGTACGAGCTCCAATGGACTGTCATACGAGTTTTCATGGTGTAAAAATTCAAAAAGAAAAAAACATATGAAAAAGATCCTAAAATGCTAAAAACATGCAAAATTTGAATTCACGGAGAGGCACAGAGGTCCACTTACCGGGTTCCCGTACTGGGGAGGTCACTAGTATCACTAGCTATACTTGAATTGGTGAGAGGAGGAAGGTACCTTGTCCATTTTCTCTGAGGGCTCCACAAGGCTCACAAAAGACAAAAGTGAATAATGAAATGAAAATGACCCTTCTGAGCCTTATATAGGTTTTGACCTAATTTTTCAAAGTGCTCTATTTTCCATGAAAATTGCACCCCTGGCTAATTTCAATGTTTTGAACTCATTTTCGGGATCAAAATTGAAATCTAAGATCATTTACATTGTCAAAATCATGATTTAAATTTTTTAGACCTAGGACAACTAATTGCTTGCATAATCAACCTTCAATCATCATAGAAATCTTATTTTCAACTTAATTAATTATCTTACATCAAACTATCAAAATTTCAACTTGGTCAACCATGGTCAACTCATGGTCAAACATAGTCAAACTTGATCTCTAGGACCTCTAACTGATGTCAAACGCATCTCCAGATGTGCACAAACATTTCTCAAACCAATTAACATGCTTCGCAACCATTTAATGCTGAATTTTCTATTCAGATTTCAATTTTCATCTTGAAGGGGGCATGGTATTGCATATCAATCAAATCTATAAATCAAATCTTTCCTCAGTAATCAAGACAACAACCATGTCTAATTGCTGATTCATTAAAATACCTCATCGCTTGGGGCATGTCAGATTCATCAAGATCCATGTCAATTTGGTATCCTAATCTATCTTGTAAACTATATCAACTCTTTGTAACCATCAGTTCATTAGTGCTATTTCCTTGGTTCTTCGTAACTAAAGGGTTCAGATTTGGCATCCATTCAATTCCCTTTGGACAATCAGGTCTCGGGCCAGGACAATCACGTCTTCATAATCATAAGGTTTAGAATCAGGCATTTTGACACTTCTTCATAATCACCAGTTCATTGTTGCTATAGTTGACATCATCTTGATTCTTGGTCAATCAGGACCTGAATCAACATCTTCAAATCTTTCAATCAGTTTCTTTCTTGGAATTGGTTAGGACTCCCTATCTGTATTAGGACTCCCTATCTATCATACGATAGATGACAATCTAAATTGTCATCCAGACTATATGAAGACTATCGTAGGAGTTTTTGAATAGTCGTGTGTGTACTAATCCATTGTTGTTTCGTGCATGAATTGTCATACAAGCAGTAATCCACTGTCGTATGAGTCTTGGTGCCAGAATTTCAATGTTCATAATAGAATTGCAAAAAAAAAAATAGTCATTTCAAATTTGATTTCAGATTTTGATAGCTAACCCTAACAATTGATATATGTTGTTTCTAATCTCTTTTTCTCACGGGATTGCTCAACAAAGCTAAAAATTAGGTAAAAATCTACTAAGCGTGTTGCGTGGGAATTCAGGTATTCTACTATGATCTGATAACATTTTGATTTGGGACATAAAATGAACCTCTCACGTGTCTAGCTTGAGTGCCTTTCTAGTTTTCATAATTCACACTTCAGTTTTGGGCTATTAAATGAATGTAGATTTTCTTTTTTTGCATATCTGTTACACATAGTAAACAAGCCCTATGAACACTATTTGTAGAGTTCTTGAGGGATTGGGTTTCATCTGCTAGCTTTGCATGTGAAGTTCTTCTCAATGATAGATCCCCTTATAGGTAGCGAGGATACTATTTTTATCTCATGTTCACTTAGTTTGGTCCTCAACTTTGATCGGTACATTCTCTCTTGGTCCCACTTAGAGAGCTTGGTAGTGATGAAGGGTGCTCCCCTTAATACCACAAACACATAATAGAAATAGAGAAATAACAACAATATGCAAGAACAGAAAATTGGCTTCTTATTATCTCCACAAATGTGGAATTACAAACTTCTAGAATTACAATATGCAAAGCCACATGGGCATTCCCTTACAATATTATGTAGGACAAAGCCTCGAATCAATACCCAGATCTACTACCCAGAACTGTCCCGAACTACCTAAGACAACACTACGAGCCTTCTTTATATAGGCAATTTCCACTACCCAAGAAGGTTCCAGAAATTTAGCCCTAAGGGCCAACCAAACGTAGAATTATTTTATTTTTCATTTTATTACATCATAGTCAGCTCAAAATAACTTTTGAAACCCAAATAGAAATTTTGAAGAAAAATTATTTTCTGCCATTTCAGGTGATCCAACTTCCGGAGTCCATAAGTCATCACCTGTTGAGTTGATTGACTATTATAACCCAATTTCAGAAAGGGCACGAGGATCTCTACAACACCTAAATCAAGCAAGCTTCATTCAACCGAAAATTTGACCTCATTTGGGGCCTCTAAAGCCTTCAAAATTGAGTTCAAAGTTTCTGTACCTTGTTTCCAAAACTAAAAAGTTTCAATATCTTCAAAACCAGACTTGATCTAGCAATGAAACTTTATAGGCAGGCTGATATGACTAAGATGAACCTCCAACTATGAAATCAGAACATTCCGAGATCATATGAACAACTTACTAAAAATAGCAAGTTTCCATAAATAGCAGCTCTACACAAGATAGCCCTTTATTGAAAAGAAACCAAAAATATTTTTTGGGTGATGCAAGATTGCTCTTACACCCAGGATGCTCCTGCATTAGACACCCGGGGTAATTTGAGAAGTGACCTTGTCATGACTCAAGTGTGTAGAGGAAAACCAAGATGGTTAACCTCCTTCTTTGCTAGCTATGATGAATCTTTGATGGGTCATCCTTTCCATTTGACCAAATCATATGTCCTATTCCTTGTGCTTCTACCAACATGACTATCCAGTAGGTCTTCAATCTCCTTAATATCTGAACTGGTTGCTAGAATACTCCACTGTGCTTCTGTAACCTCATCTTCAACACCTCCTTCATGATACTATGTCAGATCTAAAGCATTAAATACTGGTGAAATATTCAGCTCAGTAGGAAACTCAAACTCATATGTATTTCTAGAATCATACTTCTTCAATATCTTACATGGCCCAAACTTCTTCATTTTTAGCTTGTTATACGTACCAACTAGAAATCTTTCCTTCCGCAAATGACCCATGACTCCATCTCCAACCTGAAATTCCTTATGTCTCCTTTTCTCATTTGCCTTAGCCTTATACTGCACATTCATTTTGGAAATGTGCTTCCTCACTTCCTCATGGATGTTCTTCAAATGTTTTTAAAAATCCTTAGCTTCAGCACTACTTATTTCTCCTTTATCCATCTTCCTCAACTCTGATGCATTTTTGGGACTACTTCCATGATGTGATGAACTAAACTTCAAATCTATCTTCAACTCTTCACTTTCTGCTAGTGTCATTCTATGTGCTATCTTATTTGGTGAACTGGCTCCTATAATCAAGTCCATCCGATCACTGATCTTTCTTATTGGTGGTGATCCATCAGGCACATTATCGGATACAATATCTTGAAACTCATTCAATAATTCTTCAACTTCTACAAGTACATCTTCTACTTCCTCTTTCTCAACCTTTGGAATTAAGGTAAAACACATATGCTCATGCCGCATACCATCTAAGAAATTTCCTCTATCAACAAAAGTTATTCTTGCATTACCACATACCTTTTCTTCTATTTCCTTTAATGGTTTTAGCTTATGTCACACTCCATCCTTTGTCAGGGAATAGGTATTCATGCGACCATCATGTATAGCACATCTATCAAATTTCCAAGGTCTACCCAACAACATATGACATGCATCCATAGATATGATATCACATAGTACCTCATCTTGGTAATCGCCAATCTTGAACTTTACTAGGCACTGTTCACTGACCATGACCTTGTGGTCATCCTGCACCCAGGCAACCTGATATGGATGTGGATGTTTCTGCCTCTTGAGCTTCAACTTTGTCACCATCTCTTATGACACCAAATTATCAGTACTACCACTATCAATAATCACATCACAACACTTATCATCACACTTGCACCTAGTGCGAAACAAGCTCCTTTGCTCAGGTTCATCTTCACCACTCAACAAGAATCTTTTGTTAATTAGTGTTTCTCCTCTTTCAACATCTTTAGAATGTGATGATCTAGCATCTTCATCTACATATGCAATTCTGGCCTGGCCTTTGTTCCTCCTTGGAATTGAGGACATTCAAATGCCCTATGACCTTCTTCTCCATAGTGAAAATATGTTCCACGGAAGCCTTCTCTTCCTGAACCTTGTCCTCTTCCTCTTCCTCTCTAATCTCTATTGTTCTAATCTTGGAAATGATTGAAATTATCTCTTCCCTAATTCTGACTGTTACTGGCCTCATCTTGCTTTTTCAGATCTTCATTTCAATCTCCATATGACCATCCACTATATCTTCCATCACAACCTCTTCCGCTTTGTCTGCTCTCAAACTTCTTGTTCAACTTTTCATCTACTTTTAGGGCAAACTAGTATGCCTCTTCAATACTGTTCATTCAAACTAGATTCAGCTCCTCCTAAATGTTTGGCCTCAACCAATTAAGGTAATGGGAAACTTTCTCCTTATCAGCTTCTGTATGGCCTATTCCGATGAGGATTCGATAGAACTCCTCCATATACTCCTGAATAGATCTTCCTGCTTGCTTCAAGCTTTGCATTTTTCTTAGTAGGTCAAGCTCATAATCAATAGGAATGAACTGTCACTTCAATTTATCCACCATCCAATCCCATCTTGTGATTTTATCTTTCCCTCTTCTATTTCACTCCAATTGACTCTCTTGCCACTAGATCTTCGCATGACCTTTCAGTCTGGCCTTCACAAACTTGACCCAATTAGGATCCTCAATATCTTCATACTCAAAATATTCTTCACATTCATTGATCCAATCGATCAATTCCTCTGGGTTAAGATTCCCTAAAAATGTAGGAACCTCGATCTTAGGTCTTTTCCCAATTTTAGAAATGGCCCGAAAAAGCCTTTCTTCCTCTTGATTCAAAACTTTGACTTCTCTTTCTTGATCTTCTTCTTTGGCTTCATCCTTGCTTTCATCTCTGACATTAAGATTCATTCCTCTATGAATCTCATCTTGTAATGCTCCCACTTGTCTCTACAGTTCCCTAACCTCAGGTGTTACAACACAAGCTCTTCCACCACGTTCCCTTCATGGAAGCATTTTTGCGCTTCTCGCTAAAACCCTAACCATGGCCTTGGTGCAAAATACCTCACAGTTGGTGATCTATTTACACAGAAACCCTAACCCACGGTCCTGGTGCAAACTGCATCACAATCGGTGATCTGTTTACACAGAAACCATAACCCACAGTCCTGGTGCAAACTACCTCACAATCAGTGATCTATTTACACACTCAAGAACTCCTACTCTCATACCACTTGATGAAGGGTGCTCCCCTTAATACCACAAACACATAACAAAAATAGAGAAATAACAACAATATGCAAGAATAGAAAATTGGCTTCTTATTATCTCCACAAATGTGGAATTACAAACTTCCAGAATTACAATATGCAAAGCCACATGCGCATTCCCTTACAATATTTTGTAGGACAAAGCCTCGAATCAATACCCAGATCTACTATCCTGAACTACCTAAGATAACACTACGAGCCTTCTTTATATAGGCAATTTCCACCGCCCAATAAGGTTCTAGAAATTTAGCCCTAAGGGCCGACCAAACTTAGAATTATTTTATTTTTCATTTTATTACATCATAGTCGGCTCAAAATAACTTTTGAAACCCTAACAAAAATTTTGAAGAAAAATTATTTTCCACCATTTCAGGTGACCCAATTTTCGGAGACCATAATTCATCACCCGTTGAGCTGATTGACTATTATAACCCCATTTTGGAAAGGGCGCGAGGAGCTCTCCGATGCCTAAATCAAGCAAGCTTCATTTAGCCAAAAATTAGACCTCATTTGAGGCCTCTAAAGCCTTCAAAATTGAGTTCAAAGTTTATGTACCCTATTTCTAAAACCGAAAAGTTTCAATATCTTCACAACCAAACTTGATCTAGCAATGAAACTTTATAGGTAGGCTGATATGACTAAGATGAACCTCCAACTATGAAATTAGAACATTCTGAGATCATATGAACAACTTACTAAAAATAGCAAGTTTCCATAAATAGCAGCTCTACATAAGAAAGCCCTTTATTGAAAAGAAACCAGAAATATTTTTGGGTGATGCAAGATTGCTCTTACACCCAGGGTGCTCCTGCATCAAGTAGACATAGTTGTTGACATCACAAATCTTGGTGAGGTAATTTTAGTCTTAACGCATCAAAGAATCTGTCTACTGTGTTTGGGTAAAAGTGAAAAGGCTAGAGGATTATGGTCTACTCCCTTTTTGGGTAGTATCAGAAACTCAGATCCTTGAATTTTGACCAAGTCCCCATGTGGTATATCTTGTTAGTTACATTTAGAGAGGGTTAACCATAGTTGACATTCAGTTTAGTGGGTCAACCACATGGATGGAACCTCAAGTGGTAATAGCCATTTTCATTGTGGTAGCAACAACCACTATATAAATGTCTTTGTGGAATAAATCTCCACAAGTGTGGTCTCTTGTTGGGTTGTCAGATCTCCCTACAAGCTCTAGATTGATTAAATTCTTGGACTATGTGAAAACCTCGATGTGCTTGGATTGGAGTTCCCCCTCTTGAGATAAAAAAAGTTGCAGAGTCAAACCATTACTAAAAACCCTAGCGAGGCCAAAAATTTTCATTTCCTAGGACTATGTGCATTATTGAAAAACTTGTGAGAACATACAGAAGTATCATTCCTAGGGATTAGCACAATAAGTCACTATTTCTTATTCATGTGAAAGGTTGCTTGGCCCCTTGTTCATTATTTTAAGATGATTTCTTACTTCCCTTTCTTGTTGTTTTGCATGTTTTCTATCTACTTGGTCATTTGGAAATGAACAACACCCAAGATGAACTATTACAAAGATCTTCAAACCAAGACAGAAAAATTTGCAAACAATCTGAAACTAAAAAAATTTCAAATCTGAAGAAAAAATCCTTTCTGGAGTCAAAAGTCATTTTACAGTCTCAATTGTCATACAAATTTTTCCCAAGAGTCGTATTAGAACCCCTATATTGTCATATGAGAGACTGCATATTGTCATATGAGTTTTATCTCAAAAATCAAGCAAAAACAAACCGTGGTGTCAATTATCATACGAGCCTTGTCAATTGTTGTGCCAGAGCTGACCCAAACTCGTACGAGCCTGGAGAAACTCATATCAAAATTTTGAAAAGTTGCCAGAAACCTACCAAATCAATCAAAGATTCAGTTTTTACAACCTACTTCTAGAGTGTGTCAGAAAATTCACTGTGTCAGGAACAAAGCATAAACTAGAAAGAATCCAATCATTTTCCAAAAGTGGTCTCTTGAGTTTTGATCCAGCCTTCTTATCTATTGATTTGCATCTCATTCATCTTGTGTCAGAACCTTGTCAAAATCACCTTCAATTCAATCATCAACCAAAAATGTCAAAGTGTTGGAGCTCATGTCCGCCATCTTTTGGGTGTCTACCCATACAACTAGGGCACAATATAACATACAAAGGACTTGGTGAAATACAAAGGACAAGATGTGAAGGATGAATAGCATATCCCAGATGTTCATACTGATGTGAAGGATCTCAGAATACTAGTCGAAGTGAAGCCTCAAGCTGAGAAGATCCTAGACTCAAGGGTCAAGAAGAAAACTAGACATGGAGTGTACATCGAGCACCTTGTAAAGTGGAAGTCTCTCCCTAAATTAGAGGCTCAATGGATTGAAGAGAATGACTTCAAGAATTTAGGCATTGATGTGGCACTCTTGTCTCCTAATGGGACTTAGGTTCTTTTTTCATGGGAGTATGGTGCAGGAGCACCTAGGTTCTTGGCTAACCTAGCTCCTAAACACCTAGTTTTGGCTTGTAGTGATTCTATCCAAGTCACTTTACTTTAAGGAATTTTGGTTTTGTGTCTTAGTGATTATTTTTGTAGTCCAATAAGGTTCTTAAGTAGTTTGTTTAAGTCCTAGCGATGGTCTCTCTAGACTACGTGAAGACCCAAAGGATATGGCTCGTATGCCATTGGAATTGGAAAATCAGCCAAAGGTGTATTTTAACTATGAAAAGGAATTAAATGAGTGAAATTAAGAGGAAAAAATGGTCTTAGAAGGCTTGGGATAGTCTAGAGAGTCTTTTTAGACCTCATGGCTCAACCTTGACAAAGTTGTCAAGCAAAATGTAAAAGTTGTCATGACAACATTTAGTCTTCAGCCTATCTGAGAATAGGAGTTAGTTATAGGTCTAATATTGACCAAGCTATGTTGACTAAGCCTATTTATGGCTTTATTTTGTGGAGACCTAAGGTTGGATGATAGTTTTCTTTGAGTACTTTTATCAGATTTCATGACTGTCATGACTGTACCTACAATATTTTGAATATAGAGCTCAGTTATCCTATCTCATGGATTGAAGCAGAGAAAGAGCTTTTCATGTCTTATTTCTTTATGTTTTGATCATTATATTCAAGATTTTTTATAGGTCTTTAAGTTTCTTTAAAGCTTTGTAGTTTAATTTCTCCTCTAAGACCAGCTTACTGGATTGTTCACAGTGGAGACAATAAACATGGCTCTAACTTAGGTTTCTAGGGTTGGATTTGTACGGCCACCTAGAATATGTTAGACCATTTTATATACTATGTAAATATGTATTCTTTTGGTTTGGTTTGTAGGAGAAGGATTTTTAAGAGCAAGCCCTAGGCAGGCAAGAGATAGCCCGACTAGGAGACTTGTCTTGATCCAGTGAATGGGAGAGAGCTCGGTGATTTAGAAAGCTAATATAACACTTGGAAAGTGTTCTATAATGTTCAGAGACTCTACCCTATGAAGGAGAGCTCATGAACAACTTGGCAAGGGGTGGAAATAGAAAACCCTCACTGAGAACCAGTGAGGCCTAATTAGGCTTTAAAATAAAGCTAGAGGTTAGGAAGGGGATGTACGAAGGATTTGGAGGTTTAAGGGTTTTGGAATCCTTTTTATCTTCAAAAAGGGTGTCTGAAAATATGATTCTTTTGACCACTTGTGTGGACAGATGTAGATTTAAGCCCTGATTTGTGTGTTGGAAGACCTACGAGGCCTAGTAGCCTTTTTAGTCTAAAATTTGGAGATCGGGTAGTAGAAGGAAGGTACTACAAGGTAGAGCACCCCAAATCAAGACAAATAGAGACCAAAAGAGTCCTCTCCCATGTTTATCACCTCAAAACAAGAAGTTGGAGTAAGGGATGAATTCCTTAGTTGAATTCATTGAAGGAGTTATGGAATCCAGAGTGAGCTTAAAACCTTGGTAGTGAGATCTTGTGAAGAAGAGAATATTAGGAAGAATCCCTCAGTTTGAAGGGTTTTAGGAACCATAATATAGGTCAAGAGAAGACCTAGAGAAGTCCTTGAGGAAGTAGGGCTGTTGGAAGGAAGATCTCCTTATCACAAATAAAGTTGTATTTGAAGTGGACTAGCTAGATGTTCTTCTTAACCACTAAAGTAGCACACCTTGTATAGTTTCTAGATATTTTCTCACCTATTATTTTAATAAGGGAAAAATCCCTCTCAAAAGGTGTTAATGTGATAAATGTCTAATTTGTCTTTAGCGTGATTCCCATGATTTTCATGTTTTTATCACAATACTCATGGATGGTCTATAGCTCCCTATCAAATTTTATTTTCATCTTTTCCCCATCATTAAGGGTATTTACAATTGGAAAAATAGTGGAAAATTTTCTCCTCTTGCATTGACTATTCTTCTTTGAATCTATTTATTCAACTCCCAAGTCTGAAATGAAAATGCTAGTAATGTTTCTATTACAAACTAATAGCTATGATATGTCGCATACTACTAGATCAATATCTTGTATTTCTTAGTCAATTTACATATATTTCTTTTGATATATTAATTAAGACTCATCTTACATTACATAAACTATAAAATGCAACTTTCTCTATCAAATTTATGAAAAATAAAATATTTTTAAAAAATCTTATATAAATTAATATGAACTATACAATTTTCATAGAAATAGAAATTATTATATCCATGCTATAATGTATTACAGCATAAGTGTTTTCCATCATAAATAAACCAAGCTAGGGTGACTCCACAAGAGTGGGTTACGCTTTTTTAGACATGTTGATTTTTGCTGAAATAACACATTTTTAATAAAATATGATGATTTAAGTCTTGAAAGGTTCCATTTGAAGGAATTAATTACAAATGGTTAGCTCAAAGACTCTTAGATAAAAAAAAATATGGATATAACATTTATACTCCTTCATACCTACAATGGAGTCTCCTTCGCACCTATTAAAATGCTGACAAAAAATCAATTTGAATTTATCTTTTGAAAGATCAAATGAATCTATTTGAAAAACCTATCTATGTAGTAAGGTGTACTACTGAGAAAAATATTTCCAATGATTATTAAGTTAATATATATTAAGTTTATTATGACTTTATATTTTTAGTTTTACTAAACATAGATATTCACCATATGTCTACCTCTATGTTTGATGCTTATGAAAAAATAGTAAATGAGAGAAAAAAAAATTTAAATATCTATGGCCTAGGTATTGATGTTCTCTTTCTATCAAAAAAATAAAAATTAAATTGGACAAATACATGACAAGTTATAAGCTATGTAGTCAAGGTGTGTCAAAATTACAGTTTAGTCAACTTCAAACGTTAATTAAATATGCAATAACCATGATAATGTAATAAAAAAAATTGCATGCCCTCCATATGGATGTTATAAAACTAAATTTGAAAGAATCACATTGATATCTATTTTAGAAAAAAAGTTATGCTATATGAAAACCAAGTAACTCTTTCAAAATGACATTTTTTGAAACATACCAATTTTTGCGGGAGAAAGAAAAAACCATTAAAATTAATAAAAAAAAATTTAAAAAAAATATATTTAGAATCTAGACATAAAATAAAAAAAAACTCTAATTTACTTCATCTTTTGGTCTCAAATAGTTTAACGATAATATGCATCTGAATCTGAAAGTTTTTTTCAAAATGTAGAGTTCAGTGTCCGTTTAGGCAAAGAAGTGTAACCCACTATTATGGGTTCAGCCACTAACTGTTTCAATAAATGGTGCAGTCTTTGTAAGAGCCCTTGGTCCACCATCAAATTGATAATCACCATTCAATTTTTTTCTCTAGTTTTGTTCTTCCACTTTTTTAGTACTTGTCAGATTACTGATAAAGCACCCAATTTGAAACTTTGTACGTGTTTGTAAGACATCAACTTCCTCGCGGAGTCTTCAAGAAAGCCAGATTACTATCAAATTATGACTTATTTGTAATTACCTAATAGATTACTGGTAAAATCATTGATAGTTTTCCATCCTCTCCATTCATCTTTTTAGTATTCCAAAGCACATAGATCCACAAATAAATATGAATCAATGTCTGTATTGTACCATTTTTTTTATATAGGATGAAGAACAAAACCCTATCCTATTGCCTAAATGTCCAGTAAGATTGGAGAGCATGAAAAACATTATATCCTCATCCGCCATACAAAAGAGTGTAGTAAAGTGAGACCAGTAATGTGCATTATCATAAACTATCTTTACCCTATAGCCTTTCAAAATGGCCTCATCTAGATGAGTCTCTAGATTGTTTGGAGACATTAGGAACTAAATGGATGTAGTTTAATTGAGCAATTTTGTTTATTCTATAAAATCTCTGGCATCTCCCATCTATAAATTGTCCCCTGAGTCAATTAATTTCATCTGTACTTCTTATCCCTAGATATGAAAAAAAGATTACAATCATGTATTATAATTTCCAAAAATTAAACTTCAAATTTTTAACTTCGCTAATTCATTATGTAGATTTTGTTTTCGACATGAATCTAGACACAACATAGAAATAAAATCAATAAATTATTGAAATTTAGGATTTGTATATAGAAAAGATTTGAGATATTACCAAGTAAAAGGGCATTGCTACTACTACTTGTCCTAGATTGATGAGCTTTTTGGAGCTTGTTTTGAGCATGGTAGATAACTTGATTTATGTGCATTTGCAATAACTAATGTAATATACAACCAAACACACCTGTATGTGCTTTTGTTCTATTTTAAAGTGTAGTAACTCTAAAATATTTTAAAAATATCTATGCTGAGAATTGAGTCATGTTTAGATTATATATTCTTGAAATCCATAAATTTTTTATGTTCAAATTATCATCAAAGTTCGTTACAGCCAATATCTCATTTTGTGGTTTAATGTAAGATGATTAACATTTCCTAGAAAATTGTAAGTTTGAAAGAAAATGCTATTGCCAGTAAGGAAACTTGTTTGCTACTATAATTCATTCATTTTATCACAATCATAATATTCAAAAAGATGGTCAAGTCTCTAATATGCTCTATTTTGGTTTGCCATTATCTAAAAAATAAATTTACACAAATTATAAAGTATGAAAATATACCTAGTCACATATTTTAATGGGCAACACAACATTTTAGGGATGAACAGGTATGGTTTTGAAGAGAATGGTGACAAGAATTGTGGTGATTTATTATATTTCAAATTAGAAAGATTATTGTATTAACTTTCACAATTTAATTGACTGTTAAGGTGGTGCGATTTAATTGAGTTTCTTTTATGTTAATATTTTTATGCTTTTCATTACTGTTCAATTTTACATTCCAAGTTTTAATTGGCCACACAACATTTTAGGGTAGATCAAGTATGGTTTGAAGAGAATGGTGACACACATGGAGGTGATTTGTTATATATTTCAAATTAGAAAGATTATTGTATTAAATTTCACAATTTAATTGACTACTTAGGTGGCCATATTTAATTGACTTTCTTTTATGTTGATGTTTTTAATGTTTGTCGTTACTATTTGGTTTTATGTTCCAAGTTTAAAACCCCTTCTATTTACCGTTTCTCCATATAGTGTGGAAAAAAACCAAGGAGGGGGTGATAACTACATGCTCAAACATACACAATGAAATATTATATAAAGAGAAAAAAATTAAAATATGATACATCATTTAATGGAGACTTTGAAATTCATGTCTTTGTAACAACTGAGTCACATCACTTAGATTAGCATAAAAGCACACTCATTTGCAGAGGTCATGGAGGTGTTACACTGTAATGTCTGAAAGGGATTCAAGGGCTAACTCTTGGCACAACTTAAAC